>CM047810.1:39175805-39363305 GCA_026214975.1 Gentiana macrophylla
GTGGCATGCAAGATTAGGTCATGTGCATTTTAGAAGAATGTTGCAAATGTCTAAAAATGACTTAATTCCTGTTTGTAGTATGACTATGAATAAGTGTGATACTTGTAACTTAACTAAAATTGTAAGACAACCTTTCAAAGGTGTTGAAAGGTCGTCTACTATTTTGGAACTTATTCATAGTGATCTTTGTGAATTTAGTTCTACACCATCTTTGGAAACAAAAAGTATTTTGTTACTTTCATTGATGATTGCACTCGTATTTGTTATGTTTACTTGCTTTTTACCAAAGACGAGGCAATGGAAAAGTTTAAAGTGTTTAAAACCGAAGTAGAATTGTAACTTGAAACTAAAATTAAGAAACTTCGTACGGATAGAGGTGGAGAATACTTTGATCCACCATTTTTCGAATCTTGTGGGATTATACATGAACGAACTACACCTTATACACCACAACAAAATGGCATAGCTGAAAAGAAAGAATCGAACTCTAAAAGAGATGGTGAATGCTATGCTTTCTTACTCGGGATTGAGTGAGGGTTTTTGGGGAGAAGCTATGTTGACAGCTTGTTATTTATTGAATAGGATTCCTAATAAAAAGAGTCCTATTACCCCATATGAGCTTTGGTATAAGAAGAAGCCAAACTTGCATTATTTGCGTGTTTGGGGATGTAGGGCAGTCGTAAGACTACCCAATCCCAAGATTAAAACCTTGGGGAAAGAGGCATTGATTGCATATTTATTGGATATGCTTTGCATTCCAAGGCATATAGGTTCTATGTTTTAGAACCAAATGATTCAATTCATGTTCATTCCGTGAATTGAATCAAGGGATGCTCTCTTTGACGAAAAGTCGGTTTTCTTCTATATCAAGGCCTGTAGATGTTGTTCCTATGAACATTGGATTTAAAGAAAGTTGTGGTGGTGTAGAGTCACAAGATGAGCCTTTGGAGCTTGAAGAAGCAAAAGGGAAAGGAAAGAAAAATCTTTTGGTCCCGATTTCCAAACATATTTGGTGGAGGGTACAAGAGATGAAGTAGGGTTTCAATATGCATATTGTTATCATATTGATGATGATCCTAGAACTTATAAAGAGGCTATGGAGTCTCGGGATGTTGCCTTTTGGAAGGAAGCCATTAATGATGAGATGGATTCCATTTTAGGCAATGATACGTGGAAATTAACGGATCTTCCACGTTGTTGTAAACCATTGGGTTGCAAATGGATTTTTAAAAGAAAAATGAAAATTGATGGATCTGTTGAAAGGTATAAAGCCCGGTTGGTGATACAAGGCTTTAGACAAAAAGAAGGCATTGATTATTTTGATACTTATGCCCCGGTTGCTAGAATCTCCACTATTAGATTGTTGATTGCCTTGGCAGCCATTAACAATCTTGTTATCCATCAAATGGATGTAAAAACAGCCTTCTTGAATGGGGATTTGGATGAAGAAATTTATATGAAACAACCGGAGGGTTTTGTGATACCCGGAAATGAGCATAAAGTATGTAAGCTTGTTAAATCCTTGTATGGACTAAAACAAGCTCCCAAACAATGGCATAATAAGTTTGATGAAGTTGTATTGTCTAATGGTTTTAAGCTTAACCAAATGGACAAGTGTTTGTATAGCAAATTTGATGAAACCGGAAAAGGTGTAATCATTTGTCTATATGTTGATGACATGTTGATCTTTGGTACAAACCAAGATCAAGTTGACCAATGTAAATCATTTTGTCATCAAGTTTTTCAATGAAAGATATGGGGAGGCGGATGTTATCCTTGGAATAAAAATCATAAGGAATGACAAAGGGATTACTTTGACACAATCTCACTATATCGAAAAATGTTGAAGAAATTCAATTGTGAAAATTACGTTCCGGCAAGAACTCCCATGGATCCTCATGAGAAATTTGAGTTAAATTCGGGTAATCCGGAGTCTCAACTTGAATATGCTCGAGTTATAGGATGTTTGATGTATGCAATGACTAGCACACGTCCGGACATTGCATATCGCGGTTGGAAAACTTAGTAGATATACTAGTAATCCAAGTAGTGTTCATTGGCATGCGGTGACACGTGTGTTAAGGTATCTTAAGTTTACCAAAAATTTTGGTTTAACTTATGTTGGACATCCTTCGGTTATAGAAGGCTACTCGGATGCTAGTTGGATATCAAATGAAAATCATTCTTCTACGAGTGGTTGGGTGTTTCTACTTGGAGGTGGTGCCATTTCATGGGCTTCCAAGAAGCAAACATGTAATGCAAACTCAACAATGGAATCGAATTTATTGCCTTGGCTTCGCCGCTTTAGGCGGAATGGCTTAAACATCCGATTTACGAGATTCCATTGTGGCCAAAACCGATATCACCAATTTCTATCAATTGTGATAGTGAAAATACATTGGCTAAATGCTATAGTCAAGTGTACAACGGAAAGTCGCGACATATTGGAGTTAGACATAGCTCGATTCGTGAGTTGATCACTCACGGGGTGATATCTGTTGCTTTTGTGAGATCTCAAAAGAATTTAGCCGATCATTTGACCAAGGCATTGGCTAAGGACTTGTTCATCAAGTCAGTTGTCGGGATGGGTCTACAACCCATTGAATCTTTGCATTAGGATACCCAATTCCCTCCTAATACGACATTAGGGGCTGAATTCAATGTGGAAGGCCTAGTGACTTAGATTTGGCACATGTATTTTGTCCCGAAGGTATGTGCTGAGCCTGCATGTGAGGTTGATATTAATCTTAATGAGTCTTATGAAAAAGTGTTGTTGCAGGTACACGATTAATAAGACTCACCTATATGAGTATGAATTTTGGCCGCTTCAAGAAAGTTAGGGTTGGCTTTCTACATGCTCATGAATTGATATGGACACAAGGCCTGGATAAAGAGTGTCAAGCAAGCTATAGAAGTTGTTTCTTGATTCATTTGTGTATTATCTTTGAAGTATTCAAATGTGTAAAGGGGTTCAATGCTTAGTCACACCCCAATACTAGAATATTTTGGAATGTGTAATATACTAGATGGTAATTCAATCTGCGTGATATTATCATTGAAAGATGAATTGTTGTGTGTTGAAAAGTTTTAACTAAGTCAAAGGTTACACTAAATGGGGGAGGATTGTTGGTGATTATATCACCAATGTGATTTAGTGTTATTGGACTTAGTTTGAGGTTTGGTAAGCTTGAAACAATCGATATGAGTTAGGAGATGCGGGGGTGCATGCTTACAATTGATATTTACAAGCTTACAAGAGTGTTAGATCAAGTGTTGAACAAAATCCAAATTCGCCGCTTATTGACGGGCGTCCATTTCATATGGACGGGCGTTTGACTTCGACGGGCGTCTGGTTCACCGGACGAACGGCGTCTGAAGGTGGATTTACATACGAGGATGTAACCTCGGTTGGATGGACGAGCGTCTTAAGAATGCGGGCGGGCGTCAGGCATTCTTCGACGCAGGCGTCCCAAGATGTCAAACGGGCGTCCTGAAGTGTGAATTTACATACGAGGATGTGACTGCTCGGATGGACGAAGCTGCGTCAAGAAATTGGGCGCCCGTCCAAGATGCTTCAGACGGGCGTCGAGGATTCTAAACGGGCGCCCGTCAGATGGCGGTCTGGAGCGCTTTTGGTCGGTTTGCTTTGGTATCCTTTCGGGTTTTGGGTAGTAAATCGATTACGAAAGGTTGTGTATGTAGTGTTATATTAGTATAACATCACACACACATAAAGGAACACTTGGAACTTCATTTTTAAACATAAGAATAGAATTTGAGAAGCAATTTTTCTGTTTTTCTTTGAAATTCTTGAAACCTCAAGTTTAAACACACATATCTACAAAACTTTTATAGCATTCTTTCATCTTATTGCCAAAGATTGGAAGAGAAGCAGATTTATCCCGTGATTATATTCGAGTTAATTCCCGGAGGCAATTCAAGAGAACGAATAATTTTCGCAGGAAAGATTTCCAAATCGACTCTGCGATCATATCAAGTTATCTTGCATTTCAAGTTTTGATACCATTGTTCTAATCATCCTAAAAACTCCCTAACAGGTTGTTTAAGTAGGTTGGGTGACAGATCGTCCATAGGAGTACTTATAAACCAGGGCAACAAAAGTGGACGATGATGCCGCCCGTTTTTATTTCGTGAAAGTCACCGGCAGAGGAAAGGCCTGTAGGTGATAGCGCGTTCTGCTTCTTATCTAGAGAGGGGGGCTGAAATCCTTTCTATTGGTTCGTGCGTGGCAGCTGGTATTAATGAAGCAAGGGCGGATCAACATGTATGTAAATAGGGTCCACGGACCCCGTTAAAAATAATAAAACTCTACATTTTACATATAGAAAAATATTTCAATTCCCATTAAAAATAATAAAACTCTATATTTTACCTATAAAATTATTTGGAATTCTCGTTGAAAACATTTTTGAATCCGCCTGGTAAAACCAACTTTTTCTTCTGATGGCTATCTGCTTAGTCATCTATGTACTTTTGAGTACTAACTTTTTCTTCTGATGGCTACTGTAAGTTCTGCTTAGCCATCTATGTACTTTTGAGTACTAGTGACTATATGTTGTATCTGAGTGAGACGTGCTTAGCTACTTGTTGCATCTACATTGCCTCTTATCGCTATTGTTCCTTTCGAATTGGGAATTTTCAGGCTAATGTGGTTGAAGATATGACATCCCTCAGCTCGGTTAGAGTAGGCCTCCTGATTATAACATTTTACGGTGATGAACCTTTCACCACCACGTAATCCACTCTTAGAGTCTTGCTTTGTGGACTTTTCCCAAAAGTCGTATTAATCGGACAACTCTTTTTTGGGAACATGGTCAACCAGAAATTATTATGTTCGCGATTTCTCATCCACCGATGCAGAATCCCAAAAGTTGCACATGTGGCCTTGTGAACCCAAATGGAGGATCTAGTACCTGCGTGAGTTTCTTCAAAGTAAGTTGTATCAACTAGAAGGCGTTTTGGTATAAAATATGGATGGCACTTCCTGTGTCGATACAAATTCGTTTGACAAGATACTTGCGGAATATAGCCTTTATGACCGAACCTTCGCTTCCAATTAATTAAGGAAATGGATCCGCTGGTCCATATGAAACTTCCCCCATTAATTTGATCATTTTCTCTCCTCAAAGGGAACTGTGGCCCTCCTTTATGCGAGACACAGATGGTGCGGTATGTCCATCTACAATCATCAAAATGGTGTTGCTTTTAACCCAATTAATCCAAAGCAGTGTTTGAGTGCCTCTTTCTTTGGAGTCATGCATATGAGGATCTTCCATTACCGTTTTTCCCTTCGGGTTCATAATATTTTGCTGCAAAATACCACAAGAGCCTTCGAAGGATAGAATCTCAGGCCCTCTCTGTAGAGCCAAAATGACGATGCTCCAGATCGCCAGGGAGGAAATCTGGTTTAGAATCGGGTTATTGGGACGTAGTATAACCCAACAATTAATTTGGTGCATTTGTTGATGATTATTACATGAGCCAATTAATTGACTGTTTACATACCTAGGCGTGTGGGATCAAGCTAGAAAGTAGTTCTAATTTTGGAGGTGATAACATCTTTTTATAAGACTCCGTTGTGGGAGTTAATGCTTTGACGCATGTGACAAAGAACATGGCTGAGATCATGGAGCGGTTTATACATAGCTTGTGCCATAATGGGACATAAATCACGGAGTCATTATTGCGGCAGTTACCATCGTGAGGTAATGTCTGCAAAATGGACAGAATGTCCATTACCGACGTTCGAGGTCGATGACGATATTTACTGAATTAAGAATCCATGACCGAGGTAAACTTGAACCATGTCAGCAATATGAGCTGACAGACATCTCATGTCAGTCCGTTTATAGAAGACAAAAGATGACCTGCGTCATATCGATGAACTAGAGGCGACATATGCTATAAAGAGACAAACTTTATTGATGTCCTCTGAAATGTAAGGCCCAAAAATTGCGCTGAGCCCCCCTCAGACCATTGGTGGAGAAGATCCTAATTATATAGACCGTTAATTTCTGCGTGTATGTGGTCGGATCATAATCATTTCACCTCTATTATAATCAATGGTGTAAAAATAGATTGTATCGCTCGTTATGCTACAATGTTTGTAACACTAGAATTAACTAACATTAATTCAATCACTATATTAATTCTTATTTTTCTTTTCTTTTTTCTTAAATCCCCCGTATGCAGAACTCACTGATTCGACTAATTCGAGTTTCTTCGATTAAATCTTTCTTGATCATTTCTTTATTATATTCTTATATATATATAT
This sequence comes from Gentiana macrophylla, assembly GCA_026214975.1. Taxonomy (NCBI): domain Eukaryota; kingdom Viridiplantae; phylum Streptophyta; class Magnoliopsida; order Gentianales; family Gentianaceae; genus Gentiana; species Gentiana macrophylla. Next base: position 39,182,101 of record CM047810.1, read on the forward strand.
ATATATATATATATATATATATATATATATATATATATATATATATATATATATATATGTAAGATGAATTCCAATATATTAGCTGCGCATTAATACCATAGGCGGATCTACCATTTGCTAAAGGGGGTCCGCGGACCCCGTTAAATATAAGAAATCTCTATATTTTATATGTAGAAAAATATTTCGGACCACGTGAAAAATAAAATTTACTCTGAAAAAAATTTACGGATCCCGCTGAATAATATTTCTGGATCCGCCGGTGATTAATACCATCTCTATATTCAATCTTATTTTATATAGATAATGCATCCCAATATATTAGCTGCGCTTTGATCTCAGAGCCCAGATTCTTGCAGCGAACCTTCTATACCTTCTGCTACACTATTTTTCCTCATATTTTATCTCATTTGTGTTACTAATTATTTTCTTATGTAGATGTGCCGTTAGAATATATCTTTGCATGTGTACTAACCGAAATCCTCGGGGTTTGACTCGTGTATATCTTAAATCTTCTGACTATCTGTTTTTGATCAATTATTATGGAAATATTTAACTGGTATGAAACGTTAATAACATTATGTGACAATAATATTCGGTCTTTAAAAGTTAAGTAAAAGATGATTAAGTTGGTGATACTTCGTAAATAATAAGTATGTGGTAAAACTGATTGATGTTTGGGAACATATAGTGAAATCACCATTAGTGCCTCTAAACATTTGGAGTGTGGCTGTGGAGGAAACATTTATGACGATCATAAACGACTTGGAACGAATAAATATGACGATCTTGTACTAATTATGTGTCTAGAGAATCTAAATGAATCACATTATCGATGATCATTTATGGATTAAATCTTAATCTTGATGTAAATATAGACTCGTGACATTTCAGGAATGGTATTTGTTGTGGCCTTAAAGATCGTTTTGTGAAGCTTTTCTGATCACACCCGTGTTGGTAGCATCCAAGGATTGGCAGTTGGGAATTTACGTCACAATTACAAAGATGGACTCAACTCTTTCGTGCGGGAAGTAGTTAGATTGTTCCTTTGCTTGTTAAATCTTGTAATAATCGATCCGAATTTATGATATCGATCATAAATATCAAATACTAGTGAAGTAATGATAAATGATGATAAAATGTTTTGAAGAGGTCCTACAGATAATACATTTCTTCATATACAATTCGTCTCTCTATGTGTGTGTGGTGGGGTGGGGGTTAATCCTAAGTAATGATTATATAGTCATTGTTTCTGGTTCTTGGCCTATGATACCCGGTTTGTCTTCCAAATTCATCCTTAATATCTAGATCGTCCTCGCTAGTATTCATTCCGGAAAACCTCGGAGTTTGACTCGTGGGTATCTTAAATCTTCTGACTATCTATTTTTGACCAATTATTATGGGAATATTCACATGGTATGAAACGTTAATAAATTGTTGTTCTCTAATTTAAAGTTGGCTTACCCCTCAAAAAAATAATTTAAAGTTAGCTTTGATACGGCGACCAAAGAAACGGCATAAACATGAGTACTTGTTCGTTTTGAGTACCTTGCTGTAGTAATTTGTATTGTATCGATTATAAAAAGTATTACAATGGTACAGTTTATATACTAGTACAAGGTATGGGTAAAACGGTAATACATAATTACAATTAGGTCATAAGTAAAACTATGTCGTATCAATAATGTCTTCAACACGCCCCCGCAATCTCGTGGGTAATGGGTAGACACGGAGATTGGACTTCAAGGTCGCAGCGAGGATTGCCCAATGGTTTGGTGAGAAGGTCCGCAAGTTGATCTTTCGATGTAAGGAAGGCAACGATCGGTTTCTTGGCATAATAAGCTCTCGAACATGGTGAAAATCAATCTCGATATGTTTAGTGCGAGCGTGAAAGACAGGGTTGTGAGCCAGGTAGGTAGCACCAATATTATCACACCAAAGAGTCGGAATAGACGTAGAGACGTGCATGTCGGTAAGAAGACTTCGAATCCATTGAAGCTCGGCGGCAGTATTGGAGAGGGTCTTGTACTCGGCTTCGGTGCTGCTTTTGGAAACAGTAAAGTGCTGTTTGGAGCGCCAGCTGATAAGGTGATCACCGAGAAAAATACAATATGCACCAATAGGCGCCGATTATCGTGGTCGGCGCCCAATCGGAATCCGAGTAGGCACGTAAATGCAAGGTCGAACGACGGGAGAAAAAGAGACCCTCAGAGATCGTAGCCTTTAAGTAACGGAGAAGTCGTTTGACCGCTAACCAGTGGGCCTCAGTAGGTGCATGCATAAACTTACTAGCCTTGTGAACCGCAAAGGCAATGTCAGGGCGAGTAAAACTGAGGTATTGGAGCCCACCAACAACCGTGCGATACAAAGCCGGATCCGAAAAGAGAGGCCCAGTGTCATGATGTAGTTGAGCCGAGGCAGCCATAGGAGTGGAGCACGGCTTGGATTTATCCATATTCGCTTCCTGCAATAAGTTAAAAATGTACTTACGTTGAGTGTGAGAGCAGACCGTCCGGGGTGTGAAGTGCTTCAATACCAAGGAAGTAGGAGAGAGAGCCAAGATCCTTAACCGGGAAATGGGTGCCAAGAAACCGAATAACCTGTTCAATGTGAGTCGGGGTGTTGCCAGTAATAATAACATCATCCACATAAAGAAGTATATAAAGACGGATGGAGCTGCGAGAATAAACATATAAGGATGTATCAGCCTTGGAACCAACAAAGCCAAATTGCGTGAGGACATCAGTAATGCGGGAGAACCAAGCCCGGGGTGCCTGCTTAAGACCATACAGACTGCGCTTCAAGCGACAAACATAATCAGGGTGTTCAGGATGAGCAAAACCCGGTGGTTGGGCCATGTAAACCGTTTCAGTGAGGTTGCCATGAAGAAAGGCATTTTGAATATCAACTTGACGAAGTGACCATCCCTGTGAAACAGCAAGCGATAACAAAATACGAATAGTAACAGGCTTAACAACCGGGCTAAAGGTCTTAGAGTAGTCAATGCCTGGTGCCTGATGAAAGCCCTTGGCAACCAGACGAGCCTTATGTCGTTCAACGTGGCCGTCTGCATGAAGCTTGGTGCGAAATACCCATTTATTCCCCACTACATTCATATTTGGGCTATAGGGGACAAGTTCCCACGTGTTAGTACGAAACTAGAGCATTGATCTCATCCTGCATGGCATCGCGCCACACTTTGTGTTTAACGAAAGATCGCTGTAACAAGTTGGCTCGAGATGGTAGATATGGTAACTAAGGCCTTTGGTAACGGGTAACGGGTAACGAATAAAGTCAGGATTGTGTTTGGGCTTTAGGGTGTTTGTGCGAGTGCGAGTGGTCATAGGGTGAGGGGGAGGCGGAGGTGGCGGTGGGTTTGGCGAGGGGGAAGAGGGTTCGGATATTTGAGGTGATGGAGAGGGTGTTGGGGTAGGGAAGGGGTCGACCGGAGGAGAGTTAGGTGGGGAGGGGTTGGGTAGGGAGGGACGGATGGGGGGATAGTCGGGGTGGGTGGGTGGATGTGTTTGGTGGTGCGAGGGGCAGTGGGATGGGGTGGTAGAGATAAAGGTAAAGGAACGGTAGTGGGAAGTGGAGTGGGTTTTTGGGCCGAGAGTAGGAAAGACGGTTTCATCAAAATCACGTGGCGGCGATGTAAACACGACGACCAGAGGAAAGATCAAGACACTTGTAGCCATGGTGAGAGGGACTGTAGCCAAGGAAGATACAAGCCTTTGAGCGGAAGTCGGTTTTATGGCGATTGTAGGATCGAAGGTATGGAAAACAGGCACAGCCAAAGACACGAAGGAAAGTAAGGTCAGGAGGACGGTGATAGACAAGTTCGTAAGGAGATTTATGTTTTAACACACGAGTAGGGAGACGGTTGATTATATACGTGGTGGTAGTGAAGGCATCTTCCCAATAGGGTAAAGGAAAATTAGAGTGAGCGAGGAGGGAAAGCCCAACCTCGGTGATTTGGCGGTGTCGGCGTTCAATAGCACCGACTTGTTCGTGTGAGTGTGAGGCGGCGGGCGATGGTGAATGCCCAGTTGAGTTAAGGTGCGTTCAAAGTGGCGATATTCGCCACCCCAATCTGTTTGAATGGATTTAAGCTTGGTATTAAAGTGACGTTCGATGAGTGCAAGGAATTTCGGGAAGAGGGATTCAACATCAGATTTATGCTTAATCGGGTAAAACCACAAATATTTGGTATAGTCATCGAGAAAACTAACATAGTAACGATTACCATAAATGGAAGATTCAGTAGGACCCCAAACATCAGAATATATCAAATCCAAAGGTTGAAAAGAAGTAAAATCAGAAGTGTATAAAGGAAAACGATGACTTTTAGCAAGTTGACACGGAGCACAAACCGCATCCGGTGATTTATTGGGAACAGAAATAGATAAACTACGTAAAGCCTATTGAAGAACAGGATAGGAGCAATGACCGAGACGGTAGTGCCATTTGGTGAAAGGACTGAAGACTGTGTGATGAGCTTGAATGGGCCGAGAGGGTGGACTGTGGAAGTGGTAGAGACCGTCACGAACAAAGCCTTTAAGCAGAGTGATTCCCGAATAATCCTTGACAAGAAAAAAGAATCATGAAACTCAAAGTAAACAGAATTATCCGAACAAAAACGTTGAACAGATAAAAGATTTTTGGTGAGGACAGGGGAAACAAGAACATTGGATAAGTGATATGTGTGAAAAGTAGAGGAACCAAAGTGAGATATGGGCAAACCTGAACCATCGCCAACATGAATTTGATCGCACTCGTCATAGGGCTCGAGATGACATTTAAATTACGGAAATCATTGGTGAGGTGATGCGAGGCACCAGTGTCGAAAGCCATTCGGAGTTAGGGTTGGAGTTGGGAGTTCTGCATAGGCTTGGGGGCGAGGGTTACGGGAGGTCGTGATGCGGTGCGCAGGATCGAAGACTGCTCATACTGTAATAGCATGCATGGGCAGTATGGCCCGTTTTAGCACAAATTTGACATGTAATAGAAGAGTCATTACCAGAATTTTGTCGAGGAGCACTGTTGCCACGTCCAGTGCCGCCGTTGCCACGTCCACGATTGCCACGTCCACGGTAATTTGGTGAATTGCCCGACCTCGGTTCGAGTTGCCTTGCTGTGGGGCGGATTGGGAGTTGTTGCGACTGTAGAGAGCATGCACAGCATGTGCCGGAGGAGGAGTACCCACGGCTAAAGGTTTGTGGTGGTTTAGCCGAGCCTCTGTTGTAAGTAGAAGAGCATACAGTTTATCAACGGTAATGGTCTCGCGGGTCGAGACGTGGGTAACGAAGGATTCATATTCCGGACCAAGGCCGGCAAGGAGATAGGCGACAAAGTCATCTGGTGGAAGAGGGTGGCCGGCAAGATGGAGTTCGTCGGCAATGTTTTTCAGTTTAAAGTAGTATTCGGTGGCGGTGAGCTCGTGTTTCCTGGTTGAAGCGAGCTGAGTGCACAAGTGTACCAACTTGGCTCGACTTTGGGATGCAAAGGAGGTTTGTAGTGCAGCCCATATTGCCGCCGATGTGGTGGCGGTGTATACCTGTAAAAGAACCTCATCGGAGAGAGACGAGGTGATAACCGATAGAATCATGTTGTCAATCTTAGTCCAAGCCGCAAGGTGCGTGGCGTAATCAGGGTTTGGTGCGGCCTGGCCGTCGGTGATGATGGTCGGCGACGGTGGTTTGATTGAGCCATCAACGAAACCGTAGACTCCTTGGCCTTTTAGATACGGTAGAACCTGTGCTCGCCATAGATTATAATTTTGACGAGTTAACTTGGTGATGTGCACTGCGGATGACGGGGTAAAGGATGGGTAGGGGGCAGCAGTGTTTGCGGCGGCAGTGTTGGCGGCAGCAGTGGTGCCGGATTCGGTATCGGACGACATGGCTTGTGGAGAAAGCTCGTGCTGTTGCTGCGTGCTTTGTGTGTTGGCGGGTGAGGAAGCAGACGCTGCTGCTGTTGAACGCCGGCGTGGGTATGTGCCGGAGAAGAGGGTCTTTGCCGAAGAAGATGGTGGACGGCCGTAGGGTTTTTTTTTTTTTTTTTTTATCAACCTAGCTCTGATACCATGTAGTAATTTATATTGTATTGCTTATAAAAAGTATTACAATGGTACAGTTTATATACTAGTACAAGGTATGGGTAAAACGGTAATACATAATTACAATTAGGTCATAAGTAAAACTACGTCGTATCAATAATGTCTTCAACACTTGCATATGTTTTTCTTAAGATTTTAATTATTTGCATCACACCGATTCTATCGATTCATCACTTTACATGTGTATCATAGTAAAATCGACTTTGTGAAAGTTGGTACTGAAGCCTAGAACCAACTTCTCATAGATTCTTTCCAATGTCGTTTCTCACAATGCGCCTACGGAGACTCGGTTCTTGGCTTCAAAAGTAACATTTATAAAGTCGATTCTACAGTGGTGCATAGATAGAGTAGTATACCGGTAGAATCGTTGTGATACAAATGAAAGCCTTTTTTTGAGTCGGGTATTCTTTTGTTTATATATATATATATATATATTAAGTGAAGTTTAGTGTAAAAAAACTAAAATATGTCACACAGAATACTTAGACGGAGATGTGCATGCATACGATGATGAGAGATGATTGATCAAATACTTTTGGTTAACTTTGCTAAGTCAACCGTCGAAGATGTGCCTTAAGAACAGAACCAGATTGCAAAGTCCTTCCGACAATAGGCTGGAATTGATTAGGGTTGAGGCAACATGTCCAATTCCTTGTTGGATGTTAAACATGTTCTGATAAGACCATCATCACAAGATGATTATAATTGGCTTCTTTATCGATGATATTGTTCTATAGACAAAGCTCGATTTTATCTAACTGGACTGGATACCAGCATAATCGAGAGTCGTCATTGTCATCTATTGGATAGAGATTTATGAATTACTATTCCATAACATTGGTTTAAATATATGTCAGTCGGCACTATACATTACCCAGAATCCGGTTTTTCACGAACGTACGAAACAAATTGAGGCGTATTGTCATTTCATGAGTGATGCTATTACATATGGATTGATTGTTCCGTCCTATATACCCACGCAACATCAGTCGGCGGATATTCTTACGAAGGCATTGAGACGGCAACAGTTCAAGTTCTTATTGTGCAAGTTGGGCGTTCGAGACCTCCACGCTCTACTTTGAGGGAGGTATTACGATATATTGTGATATATGTGTTGTATTTTGTAATTATATATTAGTAAAGGTAGAGTGGTAATTATTGGTAGATGACGATGCCCTAGATATTACTATATATACCGGACATATGTCATTGATGAATACAAGGAAAATCTTTTCCAAAATTCTTAAATTGTAGCAAAGCCACAGGTTATGGGATCGAACCCTGGTGTGAATATTATTTTTAAAAAAAATTAGGGGTATTGGGAGATATTACTCACACTCTTGAATAAAAATTGTGTAAGTGTATGGACATATTGCCCGCACTTGAGGGGGGTGTTGGGAAAGATTGCTCACACTTCTGAATATATAAAGTAATATAGTAGCGTCTTTACTACCACCAATTGGTTTTAATAGAATGATAAACGCTTGATCATAAAGACAACATATGTCGAATTGTATCGCTGGTGGGCAGGCCATACCCAAATTGATTCTTCTACTATTGATTTAAGAAGACTATCTGCTGCACAATTTATGGTCAAAGTCGATTAAAAAATCAAAATGAATATAGTAGTGTGATCAGGGGCGGCCGCAGGAATTCGGTGATACGGGTCAGGGATCGAGAACGATACACCGTAATACAAGTTTATAAGTATTAGTTTTAAAGTTTCAAAAATGATTACGGGTCAGGAGTCAATATTTTTTATAAAAAAATTGAGGGTCGGTTAAAAGTAATTAGTGTATAAATTTTTTAAATAATATAAAAAAGAAATACATAGGAAAATAAATTTTTTTGGGGGATCAGTGACCCAAATTCTACTACTTGGAGCCGCCCTTGATTGTGATTGGGAAGGATTGATGACGGGGTACCGAGTCTGTGGTACTATAAAAAGCGAGTAAAATCGTATCCTATAGGGAATCTGGTTAAGTATCAAATTCAGTATCGTTTCTACTTCAAGCCTACACTATTATGGAACGTGGTGACTGGTCAGATCACCAGTGTATTAACTAAATATACACAAAAGAAAAGAGTAAACTATATAAAAGAGATAGCAGAGCTATGATCCGACCACTACCGTATTCAGAAGTGATTTCGATCTCCCGTAACGTTCTTGGCATTGGCTGAAGGGTGTTGTCTTCTATTTCCGAAACTAGACATTATGCAAAAATCTAGCCCCTATGCTAGGTTCAATAGTCCCCTGACCAGATTTAACTGACCTAACACGGTTTACTCGATGAGATGCTCAACAACGTTGATATAAACCTCACACATACAAAACCGAATTTAAACAACTCAGTTGGTTTTTTACACGGTGATTCTAGAACCTGGTTCTCACACCCTCTCGCAAACTACACATGTAAAGATGATACATGAAATATGATTATCGAATGATCAAATCAACAACCGTGATCAAGCACAAGATCTAAAACAACAACAAAATCAAAAATCAACAACAAACACATCAAGAATACTTGAAACAAAAAGCTAGGGTTCGATTTCACGACTTTCACATAACTCGACTACCGGAAAATTACCTACTCATTATACAAAGCAAAGAACAAGAAATCAACAAGAAAAGCTAGCATGCATCAAGAACAAGATAAGAAAGCGGTATTACCGAATGAAGGGGATAAAGAACACCGAGAGAAAACACAATCCAAAATGAAATAACAAAAGCCTAGAATCACCGATCTTCGGATTCTAACAATTTAATCCTAATCTAAGCTAAAATATGTACAAATCTAATCTAAGATAAGAAAAAAATCGAAGAATGGAGAAAACGGGTCAAGAAGATGATGATAATGGGTTTTTTCACACAGAAAAACTATAGTGGATTGGGAAAGTGGAAATGACACCATAGGCGTGTGCCTATCATTCTTGGGCTTGCGCCTATCATTCTTGAGAGTTTGAGTTGTGACACATTTTCAGTAAATCAGTCATAACTTTTTGTGTAGACATGCGATTGGAGTGATTCAAAATGCCTAGGAAAGCTCATCTAAATTTCTACAACTTTAGTGAAGATGTACAACCCAGAAAATTCCTCTAAGGTGAATGAAAATGCAGATCGGATCCAAGCATGCTGGTGCGAAGCGGGTCTGACCGGGGCTGAGAAAAAGATCGGTGAGCTGAAGAAAAAGGCCGAGGAGGATAGGCGGGCTGCCGAAGTTGAGAGGGTGAAACTTCAATCCCTTCGTGAGTAGGAAACTGAATAGTTCAATCAGACAATGGCTGACATGAAGGAGAAGGCGAGCCGGGCCACAGAGATGGGGAAGAAAGATGAGTAGGAGATCGAAGCTCTTAAGAAGAAACTGGCGGACTCAGAAGCTGCGATGGAGAACCGGTTAGCTGAGGTTTGGAAGAAGGCAAGTGATGAGGCCTCCGCAGAGCATTCGAAGATGCTGGAGAATGTGATGGAAGCCAGTTTCGACCAAGGAAACTATCACATTGCTCGATCCCTTAAGCGGGATTATAAGGACAGGGCCCTCTATCCTGGCCCAGCTCGCCCAACAATATGCGGAGCGGTTGGCTACCATGAATGCCACAACTCTAAACACCATCGTCATATTGGTACGGTCAACAGCACCTCTGGTGCACCAAGCGGTCAAGCCAACAATAAGGACATCATCCCATCAGGTTCTCCTTAACGCCATTTTAATACAATATTGACTCGTTCCATTATGTATTTTATCATTAAGTTCTGCAGGACAGACACGCATATATCGAGTTCACAAAAGCTCAAACTCATTGAAATAGTCAGAAATACTTCTGACTCCATTAAAATATGATATTTGAGCTCCACCAAGTCGGGCTCAACAAAAAACACGCGAGGTCTGACAAATCCGACCCAGCTCGCAGAACTTCAATATGCGAAGTCAGTAAAGCTTCTGACTCAGTTCGCCAAAATATGACATCCACGCTCCCGTGTCGGACCAAACAAACATGTCCGCTAAAATGTCTGCAAGCCAGACAAGCCGAGTTCCGTAAGCCGGACTCCACTCAAATCACTACGGCTGACACCTGAGTTCCACTTGTCGACTCAGCAAGATCGGCAAAGACAAAACTAATAAAGTCTACGTGACGGACTCAAATAATCAAGTCTATGTCAGACTCGAGAATAGCCAAACAAACACCCAAGTATGCCATCCAAAAACTATAAGTTAGTGCATGGCATACTTAGGGCCAAGACATCCCAATTATAAAGCACTAAAGAGACTGAAAGTTCGGATTAAGAAAACTCATTAAGAGTACATCCGATCTCCGCAGTACGGAATCAGCTTAAAATCAAATCTACAAGACATATTCGACCTAAGCCTCGCAGGTCGAACTCAGCAAAGTGTGCAAATGATAAATTTAAGTAGGACAGTCTCGAACTGAGCTTCGTAGGATGAACACTTCAGACAAGCTCATCAGGTCTACAATTCAGACCCGAACCAAAGTCTGCAGGTTGGACTCAATTGAGCTCCACAGATCGGACTCAAGAAATTTGTAAACCAATATCTTTAAGTCTGCAAGTTGTACTTAGCTGCATTCGTTGTCTGTAGGACAAACTCGAGCAAAAACATGACAAAACCTTTAGTATGCCATCCAAAACTACAAGGTAATGCATGGCATATAGGGGGGCAAGATACCTCACCATTAATGAATCACATAAAGAATGTGCGGATTAAAACAAGTACTTAAAGAAGTACTCGAAATAAAATTAAGGCTGAGAACTTAACGAAATACTCCTTATGTTATCAAATTGTACAGAGTACAATTTCATTTTGAAATAAAACTTCAAAAACAAAATACTACAAGTCCACAAGCCTTCTGATCTAAGAACTGGGGCTAGACTTTAGGGTGGCTTGGAAGAAGCAAGAGCCGTGGTAAGAGCAGCCACAGCACGGCAAGAGTACTCGGACACAATGTCCACTCCCTCCAGGAAGTCCTTCAGACGATTGTCATAGACCGCACCCATTCCCAGCTTATAAAAAGCCTTGTTGGGGAAATTGTCCCTAACAAAGTCAGCAATCTGACCTATTGCCTTATCCACCCCCAAAATATAGCCATGGTTAGGCCGACCTCTCCCCAGGTTGGCAATCTTCAAATTTCCAGTAATGACTGAAAACTGGACTGCCCGTAGAAAGTGTCCTGGCCAATCCAGGTTCCCTTCAAGTAAGAAGCACTATCAAAGCGCAACACTCGAGTAAGAAAAGCAAGCTTGCGTATTCCATGGCCTTGAAGCCAGCGTCAGCTAGCTCCACATCAGTCATCCTAGAGATCGGCTCCTGTTCCATAGGCCGGGCTCAATATAAAGTCAGCAGGAGTGATAATCTGAACGTTGCATGTCCGGCTCAGCAAGCCTATGTCAACTAAAAACACATTGAGTCCACTTAATAGCACGGCATCATGGCCCGTCCGCTTAATAGCACGAGAAGTCGGTCTAATTTGGCCCTACTCGCCGTAAAACTTAACGCTAGAAGTCTGCTTGATGAGCCCTCGTACAAATCTTCTATACGCCCGACACCAGCTCGGCATCATATTTAAAGCTCGTCCCCGATCAAATCTTCTCAAAATTGTGACCTTACGCCCTCAAGCCTGACGCGCTTAAAAGCGGTCGCTATCTAAGCACGACACCAACGGACTACGCTAAAGCAGCCTGTCGTTATCTCAGCAGATCTCTCTGCAACAAGTCACCTCAACAAACGGTGTATCAAGTCATTACAACTTTGCACCATGACTTTCACTTAAACGTTTGAAAGCTCAAAGAGCAGGGGGCCATTGATGTTTCGAATCAATCCGAGTCCCCTGGTTCTGGAAAGAGCCCATGGATCCGAACCTGGCCCATACGTAAGCCTAGAAACGGATAGGCCTCTCGGCCCAGCCAGTCCGCCCATTAATACGCCAGACCAAGCCAAGCACGATCAAGCCCGCTTCGCACCATCATGATTCCTGTCGTGAGCCAAGGCAATGAGAATGAAGCAGCTAGCTCGATACAAAGCACTAGGGGCTCGACCCACTCACCCCTCCAGTTCGCCATCCTTAAACGCGAACAAAGCCAATATAACTAAGCAACAAAGTTCATAAACGACGCTCTCATGCCTCAAGGCTCTCAGCTCTCAGCTCTTCAGCTCGGCACTCTAAGTCTGATCTCGGTTCGGCAGCTTCCCAGTTTGCCAGCTCTTCCAACAGCCTAGTGATAGCCAACTCATGGCCCTATAAATAGCAGCATCACACCCTTGAAAAAAGGGGGCTCTCATTTTCAAAGAACTACGTAAATTGGGTTTGATCCCTAAAAAGCTAAGGGTACGTAGGCAGCCTTCTATGACTTAGCACATAATCACAAATACAACCTTTCTTCTTGTTCTTAAGCGCTGCCATGCAACCACTGGTAAAATCGCTCACTCATGGGCTAAAACACCTCGAATCCCAGAATGACAACGATCAAGCACAACTCAAAAGTTTACAGGTCTAAGATGACCGCGCCGAGTCGCCCAGAAAGACAGAATCCGAGCTGACCTCAGGAGCTCAGCTGGATCTGGGGGGCTTATTACGATACCCAGAATTGAATTTACTCACGTGTCACCTCGTTAGTAGCCCAACATTATGTATAGATAGAGAAGGGTTGTCTAAGGGGTCGGAACTCCCAGCAGCCATGCTGGGGTAGCCCGGCTGCTCTCCCCAAACTCTCTAGGTCGGCTAATGCTTTGGGCCGACCTCTGAGCGAGATAGGCACAGATATTATTCCGACTCTTACAGGTCGGCCAATACTTGAGATCGAGTTTACCCACATCCGATCCATAAGGTTGGCCTAGGTCTCTCTCGGACCAAACCTTTTGCACACGTTATGAATCTGATAAATATGGGAAGATCCCTCGCATTTAATACTCTAATCATGACATTCAAATATACACGCAATTATCTCCTAAAATAAAGGAGATCAAATAATCCCTCTCTTTTCATTAGGGAACACGGCAATCAGAGTCCATCAGGGACACGCTACACGCAATTTTAGGGCACAAACCCCTCTATATAAACCAACCCTAAGGAACTATGAAGACTTCATTTCAATACACGCATTGGATACGTAGGCAGTTTGAGATACAGTTTCTCAATGCAGTTTAAACCACCACCAAAACACACCCTCTTTTTTTTTTTTATCGTTTTCATGGTTCTTGAAGCTTTTGCAGGTTGTCATTAGGAGAACAGCCCCGTATTTTTATAACCGACGATTTCCAGCATCGTCACCGATCATTAATTGGATGCCTCTTTGTCTGAATGTTGCCGATTAATCGATCCAACACTCTGGCGAGCAGTAGTTTTGATTTTCTTTGTGTAATTTTTGTACAACTGTTGGGTTTGCTTGCTGAAAAACAATTATTTGTATTTTTTTTTTTGTAATCAACTTTTGGGGTTGGCCTAGTTTTTGGCCTTTTTTTTTTTTGGGCATATTTTCGACTCTGCTTGACCTGCTTGAATTTTCTCCAAGTGCTGAGCTCACTTTTTCTTTTTGTTTTGATTCTGAGCGTTTACTTTTTTGCTAAAATTTTTACCAACCTTCGAGTCCGCTTGTTTTAGACAAGGTCCGACTGACAGGTAGTATTACCCTCTTGTTTTGGACAAGGTCGAAGGCGCTAATCCGCGAGCTTGTCGAAATGAAAGTTGATTCGAACCTGGTTTTGTCGAACTCGTTACTTGTTTGAAAATTTCAATGTGTGGCCCCCTTTTTTTAGACAAGGTTGGTGGCGCTTGAAGGATAAACTTGGCTGAAACAATTGTCGAGCCTAGTACTTGTGTTAATGAAACTTGAACGCGGATAAAAGATAAATGTAGAAATCGGACTTTAATTAGCCCCGTCCCGCCGCGTTGGGCGGATTGGGTACTTGTACAAATTATAAAGCGTGATTGTTAATGTTGCATCAACGAAAAACAAAAAGCTAATGTGTACAAAAGAGGTGATCAAGTTCTGAAAACTCAAGTGAAGACAAAATCAACGTTCAAATTAAAGAGATAAGAATAAGGCTAGACAAGCATTTAATGATGCCCAAACTGTCAGAAGTTGTGGTAGCTGAGGTTTGAAATTGCACAAAAGACAAGCAAAAGAACCTTACCATTCCATACAAGCAACGTTCAAGATTTCAAGAATCTTTCCAGAATAACGGCTAATTACTGGTTAATTCAAACGGCTATAATCAGATAATTCCGAGAATTCATCAAGGTCTTGCAACGGGTATTTTTTCAAGAACCCCTCAGATATGAAGAATCAACAGAATAGATGAATTCAGATGTGAAGAAGCCATTCAAATCAAAGAAATGCACTGCATAAAACTATATCCATAAATTCAAGTCTCAGCAAATTCAAATCTTCAAAGAATCAGAACACGTTAAACCAGAATCTAGAGCCAATCTTAATCTTCAAAGTTATATCCAGACAAGGCTCAACCCTGAATCAATTTCTTGACTCAACACTCACTCCAACTTGTGTATTTAGAAAATGAGTTTCAATCTATGAAGCTGTGAGAGCAGTCAAGGACATAGGTTAATCAGTGAATAAAATGCAGGCTTTCAAGGACTGATAACAGCTAAAGCAATGTGACATTGTTAAGGAGCCGTGTGTTGTGATATCTATAGAAGATTACTTCAAATAACAGCCAAACTGGATGGGTGAAACAGTTTGGATAAGCTGTGAAATATTGATAGCTCAGATTATGAAGCAGCTGAGAAAGTTGTCAATGAAAATCATATATTATTGTATTTGGTGTAACAAAACAATAGTGAATTCCTTTAATCATTGGAGAATAGATGATTAAGGGTTTACACCACCCTAAAACTCTATAACTCCGTGTTCTTTACTTTCAATCATTTACTTTCTACAAATTACTTTCAGCAATGCTGTCATATTCAAATTCAAAACACATAACTTTGAAAACTATTTTAAAATGCTTTAATCCGCTGCATAAAAAATCCGATAACTTTAATTAAGTTTAAAATGAGTTGAAATTTTTAGAAAGTGAACAAGTTCATTCACAACCCCCCGAAAATGTGTTCTTAGCCTTTTCAATGGAATAACAAAGAAATTTGAACCTCCATCAAATGTGTGCAATCCGATTGGGGGTGTGGAAGTTTCAAACACTTTCTTGAATCTTATGGGATCCGATCCAGACACCCTTGTCCTCACACACATCAACAACATGGAAGGACTGAAAGAAAACATGTACATGTTGTTGATCTTGGTCTCACCATGCTTGCCTAAGCTTCTCTGCTATTGAAGTTTTGGTGGGATAGCTTCCTAGAATTTGTCACTTTTATAAATGCTCTTCCCACTTATCTCCTCAATATGTCCGGTCCACGTGAACTTATTTTCAACAACAAACATGATTATTCCTTGTTTGGAGTGTTTGGATGCAGATGTTATCCAGATATTAGACCTTATAACACATAAATTTGAGTGTCATACTGAAAGGTGTGTGTATCTTGGATTGAGTCCACAACATAAAGGGATACAAATGTATTGATGAGTCTGGTAGAGTATACGTTGCCAAGAATGTGATGTTTAGTGAGGATAACTCTTCTTTTAAGGAGGGATTTAGTCAAGGTCCTTCCAAACAAGTCATCATTGAACCTTGGAGTTTGTCTGATCTCAACTTACCCTATCTTTGAAACATGTCTAAGTCTTGTAGAGCTACATCAAGTGAATCCTCAGCACCGGAACATACAACTACTATGGCGAATCAGCCATCTCCCTGAAACATTCATAATCATACTATTGAACTTGATCATTCCCTATCAAGTTCCACTGATCAACCTGAACATGTCCATTCTGATGGTTCGCATCCCACTACACCAAGTACATATATTCCTCAAGATATTTCTCAACCTGTTGCATCCTCATCCCCCATTACCCATCCAACACCCTCATCCTCCCTCACAACCTAGCCATACAGTGCAAACAAGATCTAAATGTGGGATCTTCAAACCTAAAACCTTCTATTTAGAAACCAAAGCCTTTTCTCACATATCCCCATGAACCAACCTAAGCATCAGAGGCCATGTGTCATCATGTTTGGACACAACATATGAAAGAAGAGTTTGATGCTCTCTACAAAAATCATACATGGGATTTAGTACTTTCCAGTCCCCATCAAACACTTGTGGCAACAGATGGACATACAAAAATAAATCCATACACACAGACAGACTTGTGTCAAAAATATATGATCAAGTTTATGGAGTAGATTTCATTGAGACCTTTAGTCCTGCTGCACAAGCATCTACTGTTAGGGTTATATTTTCATTGGCAGTCACCCTCAACTGTCTTATTAGACAAGTAGTTATTAACAATGCATTATTCAATGGCCCTTTAAAAGAGGACGTGTTTATGCCTCAATCAAAAGTCTTTGTAGATCAATCCAAGCCCTACTTTGTCTGCAAATTGAACAAGGCTTTGTATGGACTCAAACTAGCACCTAAGGCCTGGTTCGAATCATTGAGGAACCAAATGCATATTTGGGGATTCACTCAATCATTGTGTGACACCTTTTATTCATCTTTAATAAGTCTAATGATCTTCTTTATGTTTTAGTGTATGTTGGTGACATCTTGATGATAGGGAATTCAGCTTCACTAATTCAGAAATTTATTCCACTTTTGGATGCCGAATTCTCGCTAAAAGATTTGGTGCCAGTTACTCACTTTCTTGGTATGGAAGCACATAGAGATGATACGGGTCTATTCCTTACTCAAACTACTTATGCCACCTAGCTACACAGCAGACTCAAATTGGACAATCAGAAACCGTGTCCCATTCCTATGATCACTGGAAAAGGCAAGTTCCAAACCAGGGAGAGCCACGACAGAACTCCTCAATATACAGAAGTGCAATGGGTGGTCTCCAATACCAAACCTTTATTATACCTGACATCACCTTTGTTGTCAATTGTTTGAACCAAATTATGCATGCTCCAAGCACAATTCACTGGCAAGCAGTCAAAAGACTGTTGAGATATGTCAAGGGCCGAATTGGTTATGATATTAACTTTAAACCCTCATATAATCTTCACATTACAGGATTTTCAGAGGCAGATTAGGGGTGTGTCACCCATGATAGGAAATCAGTGCCAGGGTATTTTGTGTATACAAGGGATTCCTTGGTATCTTAGAGCTCCAAAAAACATGTTGTGTCAAGATCTAGCACCGAGTCAGACTGCAGAGCTCTTGCCAATTTGGTTGCTGAAATTTTGTGGATCAAACATTTCATGTTTGAACTTATTGTTCCTATTACGAAGACACCTATACATCATTGTGTGATAACATTAGAGCATCCATGTTAGCTCACAATCATATATATCATGCCAGGACCAAAAATATTGAAATGTGTGTCCATTTTATCATAAATTAAATGCTTCAGAAACAACTACATGTGAATTTCATCCATATCCAAAACAAGTAGCAGACCGCCTAACTAAGGCATTGTTGTCATCTCAATTTCACGGACAAACTTAACGTTGAGCAAGTACCATTTAGTTTGAGGGGCTACTAAGATATAGTGTTGATGTGGCCTTGGTGTACTAGTGAAACTTGTCTTATTATTACTGGTTTAGGGATTGTACGCCCTAGGTAGATTTTATTCAAGAATTTAGGGTTGGTGTCCTGGTACTATATAAGGTATTATTCATCTTTTCTTTGTTGTTATTAAGGCTGCAACTGCATTATTCCAATATTCGTAGATGATCCAAATTACCTGAATCATTCTCTGTTTCATTACGTTTCCGCTCAAGTTCAAACTCGACAAAGCGTAATTGATTTAAGCTATCAAATCAATTTTTTATGTACAAATAAAAGAAGAGAAAACTTTTCTATTTCCGGCACCGGATAGTTAGGACTGGAATTAATAATATCTCCCAAACATCCAAGCAAAATGCCTTTTAGGACAGTAACATTTAGAGACTGTGTTGATAAAATATTATAAAAGAATTGATATTGATATGAATCAAAAACAAAATAGAGACAAAAATGTAAAGTGGAATTACTTATTCTATATTTTCTTAACTTTCACTTCTTCACATTACATCACTTCTTCTACATCATTAATTCATACAAGGAATATACAAACACGCACAAAACTAGAAAGAATATGATATTTAAAGCCAATGAGTTTCAAAAATGATTTTAAACTTGTTCTACACTATTATGTACAATGAATGCATGTATGAATATGGAATTTTTTAGATCATTAAATAAGATTAATTGGGCTCTTATTGACATCCACATATATCACATACTCCTTCCGTCTTAAAATATAAATCCATTTAGATTTTTTTTTGTTTTATTCTATAATATAATTCAATTTATAATACCAACAAAGCATTTATTACTTTTTCTCTCCCTTTTGCCCTTGATTTATTATATATTCACCACTTTTCATTATTTTACAACCATTTAATTAATGATAGTGATTCTTTTATCATAAAATTAATGACATGTGATTATATTTTAAACTAAGTGAAAAACTTCAATAGACTTATATTTTGGGTGTAGAGAGTAATTTATAACAACGATCGATTAATAGTAGCACCTTTAGTAAATTTCTTCACTTCACTCATAACAATATTCAAAATAACTAGTCAGCGCTTTCTGAATCTGAACTTAAATGTTTTAGTAAGACCCAAATCCTCGAAAAATATATGAAACCGTGTGGGGGTACGTGTAGGCATAATTTACTTCAATATTCTTAATTAATTCGTGCTGCAGCAAGTGCTTTCATCATTTGCAGAATTAATTAACGGATCCCTAAGTCATCATACCCTTTCCTATAAAAAAATCATCACACCTTCTGTCATGTCAGGTTCCAGCTTATCTCATTAATTGGAATCTTAGTTTTCTTCCCTTGTATTAAATGGAATATTAATTTAATCATAAATTTATCAAACCGAGAAAATTCAACATAAAATATAAGTATTGTAACATTTATATGTCAATTGTTGAAGCATGTACAAGTTGTATGTGTTTTTGTTTTTGGGGCATTTAGTCGAACACCAGGTGCAAAGTTGGTTGGAGTTAGTTAAGTACTGTTACAATTAATTAGCCTATATGTAACATAATTGGAGTTGTAAATAAGTAGATTATCAGTTTAATTTCATGAAGATTTCATTGTATTCCTTGAATCATCAATTCCAAGTTTTCCCGCTTCTTTCTACTTTCAAATTTTCTGGAAACTTCATCTTCTTTGTTGCTTGTTTTTACTTCCATGGTGAAGTTCTTGAGTTGTAGTAGCATCTTTATTTGATTTTTCAACATGGTATCAGAGCGATAGTAGTTTCCGCTGTCGTTTCTTCCTCTATTTTTCAAAATTCGTATTCCTTGTTAGTTTCTTGAAGTTCTTTAATGGCTGTTGCTGCACCTGTAAATTATGGGAATAATCTTGATAATCCTAACTTGGTTTTGGTTCAACTTTTGTTAAGAGGTGTGGACAATTATAATCATTGGAAACGTTTCATGACTAAAATGTTATCGTCTCGTGGAAAGCTTTCTTTTGTGGATAATTCTCCATCTATGCCTGATGTTGCAAATGATGGTTATTCTGCCTGGATGCAATTGCAAGATTTAGTGCATTCTTGGCTAGTCGATTTCATGATTCCGTCAGTTGCAGAAAGTGTCTTGTACTTTGACACTACTAGAGAAATATGAGTTGATTTTGCAATATAGATTTGGAAGAGGAAATGACTACACGCTTTCAAATCTGGAAGAACAGATTGAAAAAACTAAACAAGGCAATTTATCAGTGACTGACAATTACACAAAGTTGAAGTCTTTATGGGATCAGTATCTTCTGTTAAGGCCTATTCCTCCCTATACTTGCCCAGCTTTACAGATTATTAGAGAATACTATGATAATGCCCATACCACTAGATTTCTAAAAGGTCTAAATGGAAATTTTAGTAATGTGACATCTCATGTATTAATGACTCTACCTTTGCCTAAAATCAAGACAACCTTTGTGATGGCTTTAAACTATGAGTAGCACATCAATTATACTTTTGCTAGTGTAGATTCTGTAATCTTGGCTACTGCTTCTCAATTCAAATTCTGATATGGAATGTAATGCAGTGGCAGGTCAGCAATCTAGGTTTCCTGCTCGAGGGAGAGGGCAATGTAGAGGGGTAGGCCGGGGTTCTCAAGGGAATTCTAAAAGGCCAGTTTGCACATATTGTGGGAAAGAATGGCACACATCTGATAAGTGTTACAAGAAATTTGGTTACAAGTCTTCCATCTAACAACTTTTTGCCCTTCGTGGATGAATAAAATTTCTTAGTTTTATTTTTGTATATATGAAAATGTTTACTTATGTTCAGGCTTATTAGGGTTTTGGAATCATCAAAAAGGGGGGAAATTGTTAGGAACATTTTTTTATGATGGCCATACTAGCTATTATAACAGGCCTAAAATAAGTTAGTAATGTATGTATAAGACTTTAATTAGAGTCTGACATGTTGTATAAGTTCAGTCAAACAAGCATTGTACTAGACTGGTAGGACGGCTTAGTAAATTGAAGAACAGAAGACAGCCAAGTACCAATAGAGTAAAGTGAAGACTTATGGACTAACTTATAATCAGGGAAGTCTGTGATGACCTTGGATAAGTCTAAGATATGCATTACAAGTGATGGAACTTAATTTGTTTAAATGTGGTGTACACTGATCTCACACAAAATAAGGATCAGTGAAGTGTTGCTCTATCAATTGTACAAAATTCAGTTAAGAAAACAGGCAGAAAGGAAGCAACAGACTGATAGCAGCCTATAGCAGCCCAGTGACCAGCAGACACAAGTAAAGGAGTCAGTAGACCGGCTAATCAACAGCCAAGTGAAGCAACGGCAAAGTCAAGTATGCTGTCTATACTTGAATCAAAACGTGGAAAATAAGGAAATCAAGCAATTAATGCAGAATCAATCAAAGACTGATTTTATGAGGAACGTTTGAAGAAAATCCGGATCACTAAAATCAAGGAGAATTAAATCAGGGAAGAATCAAGGATTATTCTCCGCATTAAATAGCCAACTTACGAAATCTCAAATCAAGGAAATCAAGGATATAAATAGAAGTCATTGATAGACAAAAATATATATATATACATCAAACAAGAAAAACGATTCTGACTCTAAGTGCTGAAACTCTGTCAATTTCACAAGCCTTCTTTTTGAACTTAAAAGACATATCTAGAAGATCAAACTCAGAAAACAGAGCATCAAATCTACATCAAGTATTGAGTCTGATCAAGCCATTGTGAATCCAATTCACATCCAACTGAAGCAATTGAATCAGATCGTCTGAGAAGGAATTGAAACCCTTTGTGATAGCTGCTGAAGGATTTGTTCCCAAGAAGCAGTGTGTTGAAGACCGAGTCACTGAAGCTTTTGTAGCCAGGGAGTGATAGTCTTGAGATTGTGAAGTTTGTGTAGCCAAGGACAATCATACTATTGTATTGGTGAAAAAAATAGTGAATTCCTCCAATCATCAAAGGAGAAGAGTGGACTAAGGGATTACACCACCCTGAACCACTATAAACCTTGTGTTATTTACTTACAGCATTTACTTTCAGCATTTACTTTCAGTACTTTATTTATATGTTTGTAATTGCTTAAGTAACTTGAAAATACGTTTTAGAAAGGTTGTTATATTCCGGTGCACAAAAGCTTTTCATCAGAAAAGTTTTTGCAACTCCCGAGGTTTAAATTTTTATAAACATCCAATATAGTACATTTTTATCTCATCTTGCAGCAACTCATGAGGAGATGTTGGATGTTATCAATGATGGTCCTATCAAGATCATGACTGTGGAGACCACAGGCCGGATCAAGGTAAACCTAGTGAAAACCCAAAGAAGGACTGGACCAAAGATGATAGGAGGAGAGAAAATCTAGACTTTGTTGCTAAAGATATGATCATGAAAACTCTTGGAAGAAATATGTTCATGGGAATCAAAGACTGCAAAACATCAAAAGAAACGTGGGACAAATTGGCACTTGGCAATGAAGGATTAGAGGCAATCAAGAAAATAAATTGTTTGTTGTAAAACAAAAATTTCAAAATTTCAAAACGAAGACAGGTGAATCCATTGATCAAATGGATAATAGATTTTTGAGTATTATTAGTGAACTACAAAAACTTGGGCACATATATCCACAAAAAGAAGTTTGCCTTAAGATTCTGAGAAGCCTACCTGAAAGATAGAAAATCATAACATTAGTACTTAAAGGCACATTGGATCTTTGCAAAAACTGACACTCTGACCTTAATGTCACAACTGAATGCTTATGAATTTGAGTTAAATAGTGAAGATGGTGCACCAGTAGAGCCACACGAGGCTAGTGCACTGGTTGCACCCCAGCAAAGTAAAGCAGCTGACTCAGCCAGCAAAGCGACTTAGGAACTAAAGGATCATATTGCTTTACTGATTAAAAGTTTTGACAGATTCAAGAAAAGGTAATACAAGGGAAGTTCTTCATCCGAAGACAAGACTTCATCCTGCAAAAAATGGATGATGAACTCAGATCCTTCAACTGCAAAAAGAAATGACACTTCAAGGCTGATTGTCCAGAAGAAAAAGACAAAGATGGAAAGAAGAAGAGATACAAGTCGTCAGACAAAAGGAAGAGCAGGAAAGCATTAAAGGCTGAAACCAGCAGTGAAAGTGATGTAGTAGAGTCATCTGATAATGACTCAGATGCCAGTGAAGGCACCAGCTCAGACAATGACAAAGCTTGTTTATGTCTAATGGGAAAGGAAATTGAAGAAACAGAGGTACTATCTAGTGCATATTCATCTAATGCATCCTCATCTGACACTGCACAATCTTCTATTTTCCCACTAGACTCTGAAAATATGATTCAAAATCTCATAAGTAGATTTGAAGAAATTCAAACAACACATGAAATTCTAGAACAAGAATGTAAGAATCTGAGAGAGGAAAATAAATGATTAAAGAAAGAACTGGATAAATTGAAAGCTGAATCAACTTGTAAGGAAGAACACTCAACTGATCAACAAGCAACAGATGATAAATCATCTGGTGCTAACAGACCAGCTAAGGGAACTTCCTTACCAGCTGAGGCCACCATTGCACCAGTTAATGCACCAGCTTACAAACCCCTAAAAAGGTTTGGATCCAGATCTGGTCTTGGCTACATTACTCAAGATGAGAAGAGAAACAATGGCCAACACAGGTATGAACTAAGAACCATAACTGGACCTAAATTCAGAAAAGGACAGACCATAGTTTCAATTACTCATCATGCACCAGTGAAGTCAAAAACCAGTGCATTGAATCGGCAAAGCAAATCATCTTACCAACCTACTAAAAGTAAAGGCATATAGAAAGATAAGGACAGACTTTACCCTTCAGAAGATGATTGTAATGTTCCACCGCCAAAATACAAGAGAAAACCATTTCATAGAAAGCCAAATGTATTTGGAAAAGCCAGAAAAGGCACGGTCCTGGATACAAAACGCAACATGAAAACATGCCATTTGTTGTGTTTTGGAAAGTGAAACAGGATGCTAAAACACCAAAAAGTAGAGAAATATATCAGAATACTTTTAGTAAGCCTATTAGAAGCTATTCTGCCATGAAAAATACATATGAGGTTGATGACTTCAACCCTCCAAAAAGAAGATCATTTTGATATATGTATCTATATATATATCTCAATTTTAGTTTATGCATTTATTTATCGTTTAAGGTTAAATATTAAGATTGAGAAGGCACCATGTCTAGTACTACTGGTTTGACCCGAATTAATCGCTAAGTTAGGATCTCAGATCAACCACTTTCGAAGATTCATAATGTTGCTTATATTAGCTCAAAGGATAATTGAACTTTTTATACAATCTCTTGAGCATCAATAATTCGAGAAACGGTGAATGGCCGAAATCGCTGATTTAAACTGTGACAAAGGCCAAATAATCAAAATCCTAATAATCAAACCGAACCAATCAATCCATTCATAATAATCCTAACCTACCAAACCCAGACCTGTCTGCCGTGATCAAACCGCGAGAAGAATTCAGTCAAT
The DNA here is from genome assembly GCA_026214975.1 of Gentiana macrophylla. Lineage (NCBI taxonomy): Eukaryota > Viridiplantae > Streptophyta > Magnoliopsida > Gentianales > Gentianaceae > Gentiana > Gentiana macrophylla. Next base: position 39,206,319 of record CM047810.1, read on the forward strand.
AATCCAATTTTTTACCAAATGAAGGAAATAATAATTTTTAAATAAAATTCATCATCTTTTGGTTTAATTGACACAAAGAGCCCAATTTCTGGAGAAGATGATGAGGGATCCCACATATCATCTCTATCTTTCAAGAATTGTAATATGTACCCAAAAGTCAAGGTGCTCATCGTGAATTAACAAGTGATGCTACATGTTTCGCTTTTTCTTGGGGTGTTGTAAGAGCACGAGATTGGTTTATGTCACTCCCACATCATTCATTGATAAGTTGGGAGGAGATTCAAACCGAAACTCTTAGCAATATTTTACCCTGATAGAAATTTGAAATTGCTACATTTTAGACAAGGATAAGAAAAGCTTGGGAATGCAGAGAGATTTGAAACGCTATTAAGAGTCTTGTCCCGATCCATAGGTTCTTCCTTAGATATAAATCCACTTTTCTGTCAGAATTATAGTGAAAGACTCACGCATGTATCGATCATGACTGTGTACGGGTGGTTCAATGATGAGTGAAGCCCATTTAGCTTTTACTTATGCCATAGAAAAAGATTTCCAAAAATAGCAGAATGTGAAACCGGTTACCTTAGCACAAGAAAAGTAGCATTTGCAGAGAATGTACCGCACACTGGAAGTTCTAAAGCACTTCCGGAGAATTTAGCAAATGAAGTTTGATGGCCTCACAATCAAACAAAATCTAAGTCTGTAAAATATATACCCACCGAATACTCAAATCAGATAATGTGCTGTCATTGCATGCTATTAGAAGAGATCACCTTACTTATCGTTGGTCCGAAACCAGTATAAGCAAAAGATTCACTGATCCGCTCAATATAGAATGTGTATAGTAAATCAAGTTTACTGCCGAGATACTGCATCGTGAACTCATAATCATTACCTAGATCGTATCCATCACACATAATACCCAAAGTATACTACCACTCAGGGTTCAACTCAACTCGAAGGAGTTGATAAATGGAGAAATTAATGGAAAATATGATGGTGTGGATTTACCTGGCTAAAAATGTGAAACTATGATAACTTTCTATGTGACAAATTACCAAGGATAAGGAAGCACGCAACAAAACATCCATGAGTGGACATGATACCGCACGAGAACCATAGAAGCATCAATAAGGAATATGTAAAGACCATTTGAGTAGAGGAAGGAGAACAAAAACACTGTAGACCTCAGGAGGATTACCAAGTAATGTTAAAAAAGCCGGCAGGCTTAAATGCATTATTACGAGGTAGAAAACATGGTGAGATACTGAACGAGATCTGGAGATATAAGCAGAAAATGATTTAAATGGAAAAATTGAGACGGTAATGGAAACCTCATTGAACTTGAATTTACTGAAGAAGGTGAAGAAATTATTGAAGATTTCTTAAAACAAAATAGCAAAAGTTGAACTCAAAGCAAAAATAAGGAATGGGTCAAAATCCTAGATCTTAATAGATCCAAATGATAAAGACTCGAGAACCTTATTTAAGGAAATATGTTAGAGAAAATAATCATCAAGAAAAGAATAAGATATGCTAATAACTCAAAAAGTGAAAATAATACATCTGAGATGTTTCAAAGAAAAATTGATGAGAATGAAACATGCATGGACAAGTAATGCTCAAGGATTTGGGAAAAGGTTTAGGAGGGTCTTCTGAACCTAAGGTTATAGATTAATAATCTACCTACCACCTAAGATCAAATTAGAAAGATAAAATCTGATAAGAAGTATGTCGCCTGCTTCGATTCACCGTTATTCATGTCAATCACCAAGTATCGAAGCCCTAATCAACATGCCCGGTATGGAAAGTTTCTTAAAGATATCTATCAAACAAAACGCGGTAAGAATATTTAACAAGAATATACCACCTTAATGAAGTGCTACGTCAATACTAAACATAAGTTGCGCTCACCTAAATGAAAGATCCAGAAGCTTTACTTCATTCCATGTGGAGATTGAGGGTTTCAAGTATAATGTACGATCTGAAGCAAGTATTAATAACTCATGTCTTATGATGATTATAAGAAGAAACTAGGCATAGAGAAATTACAAATCTGAAATGACCTTCGTGATGTATGAGATAGATCGATTAAATATCCTAAGGGAATCATCAAAACGCAAACATGAAAACATGCCATTTGTTGTGTTTTGGAAAGTGAAACAGGATGCTAAAACACCAAAAAGTAGAGAAAATGTATCGTAATACTTTTAGTAAGCCTATTAGAAGCTATTCTCGCCATGAAAATACATATGAGGTTGATGACTTCAACCCTCCAAAAGAAGATCATTTTGATATACGCTTGGAGTAAGGCATGATCAAGCTATTGTATGGACCCAGCATCACCAATTCTGTGACAAAGGCTACAATGTACATTTCTGCAAAGAAGGATGCATGGTGATTCACAAACAAACCAACACAGTTGTACTTGCAGGAAAAGAGAGGACACCATGTATGTGGTAGACTGGAAGACAGCAAAAGCAGAAACATGTCTGCTTGTCAAGAACAAACAATCACCTAGTTGGATTTGGCACAGAAGACTTATTCACCTGAATTTCAAGACAATCAAAAAATTATCAAAGAACAAACTAGTAGAAGGCCTATCATACATCACATTCAAGAAATAGATTCTTTGTGATGCTTGTGAGAAAGAAAAACAGATCAAAAGCTCTTTCAAGTCAAAGCCACATCAATCAACAACAAGAATCTTACAACTGTTGCATATGGATATATTTGGACCAGTCACACCAGTAAGTGTAAATGGAAAGAAGTACGCTTTAGTGGTGGTTGATGACTTTTCCAAGTATACCTGGACCATTTTCATGAACAAGAAAAAGGAAACTCTCAAGAAACTACTAGATTTATTGAGAAGAATTCAGAATGAATAAGAACTGAAGATTATCAAGATAAGATCAGATAAAGGCACATAATTCCTAAATGAAGTAATCAGAGCCTACTATGAAGCAATTGGAGTACTACATCAACTATCGGCAGCAGGAACTCCACAACAGTCTAGAGTAGTAGAAAGAAGGAACATAACACTTAAAAAAGTTGTTAGAACAATGATAGCAGAAGCAAACTTACCAAAGAGATTTTGGGCTAAAGCAGAAAACACATCATGTTACACTCAAAACATATCTATCATCAATAAACATCATGGGAAAACACCCTATGAAATATGGAATGGAAGAAAACCTAACATATCTCAGTTACATATGTTAGGATCCAAATGTTTTGTTTTGAACAGGAATCAGTTACATACCTTTGATGAAAAAGCTGATGAAGCAATATTCATGGGATAGTCAGATACCAGCAAAGCTTTCAGAGTGCTAAACAAAAGAACCTTGGTGATTGAAGAATCAATTCATGTAGAATTCGATGAACCAAACACAAGTGGTGAAGACTTACACACATTTGAAGAAGAAGCTACACAAAGACAAGTCTATATGGATACAACAGTACCAACAACTATACTAAATCACTCTATTGAAAATCAAGATGTTGTACATGATATCACTCCATCAGAGTCACCAACTCAAACTCAAGAAGATGATGTGCAAACAGACACAGTAGAGGCACCGGATCAAGTACAACTTCAACCTGATTTGAATTGGCTTAGAGATCATCCAGAAGAACAAGTCATTGGAGATGTTCATGCAGGTGTAAGAAATAGAAAACAACTGGAAAGCATGCTAACTTGGTTTTTGTCACAGGTGGAACCCAAAACAATATGCAATCCAAGATGCTGACTGGATCACAACCATGCAAGAGGAAATCAATGAATTTGAGAGAAATGAAGTCTGGGAACTTGTTGATATACCAGACATGGCCAACATCATTGGGACAAAATGGGTGTTCAGAAACAAGATGGAATGAGCAATTGTTAGAAACAAGGCAAGACCGGTGGCAAAAGAATATTCACAAGCAGAAGGCATAGATTATGATGAAATCTTTGCACCAGTAGCAAGAATGGAAGCAATCAGACTCTTTCTAGCTTTTGCAGCTGACAAAGATTTCAATGTCTATCAAATGGATGTAAAGAGCATTTCTGAATGGACTCTTGGAAGAAGAAGTATATGTTAAACAACCACCTGGCTTTCAGATTAAAGGGAAGGAAGATAAAGTGTATGGACTCAAAAAGGCACTTTATGGACTCAAACAGGCACCTAGAGCCTGGTATGAGACACTATCACAATTCATGATCAACAATGAATTCAGCAAAGGAACCATTGACAAGACACTATTCAAGCTAGAAGATGGATCAAGCACCTTGCTAGTTCAAATCTATGTGGAGATATCATATTTGGATTAGAAGATAAGAAGCTATGTGAAAAATTTGCAAATCTAATGAAAAGCAAATTCCAAATGAGCATGATGGGAGAACTCAACTACTTCTTAGGATTACAAGTGAAACAGATGGAAGATGGCATTTTTATCAATCAAGCAAAGTATACGACTTAATTAACAAGTGTGGTATGGACACCAGTGGAACTTCTGAAACACCTATATGTGCAAGAACTATACATGGAAATGATGAGAATGGAAAGGATGTTAATCAAAAGCTATACAGAGGGATTATTGGATCATTACTCTACCTAACTGCAAGTAGACCTGATATAGCATTTGCAGTAGGAGTATGTGCGATATTTCAAGATCAACCTAAGGAATCTCACTTATTAGCAGCAAAGAGAATTATCAAATATCTGAAAAGCAGAACATGTTTACTTCAGGAACTTGTCAGATGCTAGGCAGCAGACTAGTATCTTGGTTCAATAAAAAACGGAACTCAATATATATTTCAACAGTAGAGGAAAAATATAAGCAGCAGGTAGTTGTTGTGCACAAGTACTATGGATTAGATAGCAACTAAGATACTATGGAGTAGAATAAAAGACAATTCCAATCATGTGTGATAACACCAATGCAATATCAATTACAGAGAATCCAGTACTTCACTCAATAACAAAGCATATTGATGTGAGACATCATTTCATCAGAGATCATGTTGAAAAAGGATATGTAACTCTGAAGTACATATCTATTGAAGATCAATTGGCTGATATATTCATAAATCCACTCAGTCATGAAAGATTTTGTAAATTGAGGAGTGAGTTATAAATGATTTAATTGGACAAAGTCTTTTGAGCAGCTAACTGGAGTAACCAACTTAGTGACATCACTAGCTAACTGAACCTTTGCCATTTTGGGTGCGCTCACTTGGTAGGTAAGGCACTGGTACCAGCGAAGTTCACTCCACTAGTTGTTAGGAACAGTTTTGATGAAGCAGCTCAGTAAAAAATCGACAGAGTAATCAGAAAACTCAGCTCATCACTCCACCAGTGAAGTATAATTATCAAAGAAGTGTGAAATGAATAAATCATTTACACATGTGGAAAATCAAAGGATTTCTTTATTTTTAATTATGGAAGATTATACGCGTGGATATTAGTTCTTTCTTAAATCGTGGAGGTTACATTATGAATTGATGGAATGACGGCAACGCCTCGATTCCTAGGATTTATCATTACTTGTCTCAATCCACTCCCCCACTACACTCAATAACCACTATTTCTTATAAACAAAATCACGCCATTACTCCTCTAAATCCTTCCATACTCAAAACCCTTTCACACTTGAATTTTTTGGCTATATAAACCACACTTATACATTTTCACAAATTCTTTATGCCCTCTTTACGACTCAGAAATCATTTCCAGAAATTCCAAGCTTTTTTCTCTCAAGTTTAAGCAATGGCCTCATCTTCCTCCATCAAAAAATCCGGAAAGTAGTATGAAAGATCAATTGTCACCAGGTCATTCTTCAGATCTGAACCCTATCTCACTATGTGAGACAACGATGTTCAGGCACAACGTTTGGTTGATGGCTGCAACAATTTGGGGTTGATGACCTTCTTAAATCCCTCTATCATAGGGATTTGCTATGAAAACTTAATTTCTTTCTGGAAAAATGCCAAATTTGTTCCAGGAAAAAAGAAAGGATCACTGGACAGCATCACAAGCACTATGAATGGACGAGAACTGGTAATCACACAAGGTTTGCTCAATAAGTATCTCAAACTCTCCAACACCGGACCCTCGGAGACAAAGAATGTGGAAATCAACACTGACACATTCTGGACGGAGACAACCAAGAATCCCACTCTTACAAACAAGAAATTTAACTGTCCAAAATCAGCACTCGAGAAGCCGTTTGAAGAATTTGCTCTTTTGATCATCAAAAGTAAAGAAGGAAAGAAAGGATCCATGCATGGAATGACGGAAGTAAGGACCAGACTAATGGCCATTATCCATCAAGGCCTTGAGTTCAACTGGTCAATCTTCTTTTTCAATAGGTTGAAGGAGCGTATACAACGTGAAATTCATTCTGGCATATTAGCAGTTAAGAAGGGACAACAGAAGAAAGACATCTTCTGGGAAAAGAAATCCTACGGAATTCCTCTTCAATATATGTTTGATCAAATGAAAGTGAAACCCATCCATCTGCATGAATTACATGAGGCAAAAGTGATGTTCACTTATGTGAAGGAAGACAAGAAAAGGAAACAGGCTGAGGCAAGCACTTTTGGATCTAGGAGAAGGACAAGATCCAGTACAAGAAATGTACAAAGAAATGTTGGGGGACCAAGAATTGATGAAGGTCCAATAATAATTTCTGATGGATCAGAAGAGGAAGATTATGAGTAAGATTACCATTTGACCTCTGATGTGGATGAAGAAAAAGAGGAGAGATCAGATGAAGAAGAGGAAGGGAGAGAAGAAGAAGAAAATGATGATCATCACTCTGATGACAATATGACACTCCTTGATGTTATTCAAATGAGTGAAGGAGCAAAAGAGCGACAACTGAGTGGACCAGCTGAGATCTCTCCACCAGCTAAAACAACAGCAGAGATCCCCAGCACTGAGCAAGGGGGAATGTCAGCAAATCAACCCTCTCTTGCTGCTAAAGAAGCTGAAGATGCAGTAAAAAAAGATGATGAAGATTCATCCCAAGGACTTGAAGCAGCAGAGATCCCCCACCAATCTCTATCAGACATGGAGATTGAAGAAGAAGATGAAGAACAACCAGATGCAACTGCACAAGCACCATCTGTAGTTCCAGACAGAGGATTTCATTTGGACATTGGACCTTTAATTGTTGACCTGGAGAATAAGGGTCCAAGTCTGGAAGCTCTGAAAACAACAATGAGGGATGTAGGCACCTCATTACATCAAAAAGTTGAGGCTTTACTTAGCCACTTTGAGCTACATAATGAAATCATTGAAAAACATGGAGATATTATCAGTTATTTGAATTCACTGATCACACAGCATGTTCATACAAACTTGGAGAATCAGGCAAGTGTTGTTGACAATAGGCTTAACCCCATGGTTAATGAGCTGGAAACCCATGCTGAACAAATTCAGGCACTTGATAGCAATCTGAATCATGCTATAAAGCAACTTGACACCATAATCACAGTGTCTGAAGAAACCAACAAGATTCTGTTAGAAAGACATGATGCTACCAAAAATTGGAAGGTAGTAAGCCTGAAATTCCCAAGGGTAAAGGTACCAGGAAAAGCACCAGAATTTCAAAGAAAAAGTAGTAGACTGTAATAACGTTTCTCTAACAACTTTTTGCCCTTCATGGATAAATAAAATTTATGAGTTTTATTATTATATGAAAATGTTTACTTATGTTCAGGCTTATGATGGTTTTGGCATCATGAAAAAGGGAGAAATTGTAAGAAACATTTTATTTGTTTTGATGATGGTCATACTAGCTATTATAGCAAGCCTGAAATAAGTTAGTAATATATGTATAAGACATTACTTAGAGTTTGACATGTTGTATAAGTTCAGTCAGACAAGCATTGTACTAGACTGGTAGGACAACTCAGTAAATTGAAGAACAGAAGATCAGCTGAGTGAAGACAACCAAGTACCAGCAGAGTAAAGTGAAGACTTATGGACGGACTTATAGGGAAGTCTGTGATGACCTTGGATATGTCTAAGATATGCATTACAAGTGATGGAGCTTAATTTGTTTAAATATGGTGTACATTGATCTCACCCAAAATAAGGATCAGTGAAGTTAATCTCTATCAGTTGTACAAAATTCAGTTAGAAAAAAATGCAGAAAGGAAGCAGCAGACTGATAGTAGCCTATAGCAGCCCAGTGACCAACAGACAAGTAAAGGAGTTACTGGACCGGCTAAGCAACATGAAAGTCAAGTATGTTGTCTATACTTGAATCAAAACGTGGAAAATAAGGAAATCAAGCAATTAATGCAGAATCAATCAAGGACGGATTTTATGAGGAAAGTTTGAAGAAAATCTGGATCACTTAGGGAAGAATCAAGGATTATTCTCCACGTTAAATAGACAACGGACGAAATTTCAAATCAAGGATATCAAGGCTATAAATAGAAGGCAGTGACAGACACAAAAAAAAGATATAAATCAAGCAAAATGATCAAGAACTCTAAGTGCTGAAACTCTGTCAATTTCACAAGCCTCATTTCTGAACTTAAAAGACATATCCAGTAGATCAAACTCAGAAAATAGAGCATCAAATCTACATCAAGTACTGAGTCTGATAAAGCCATTGTGAATCCAATTCACATCCAACTGAAGCAATTGAATCAGATCGTCTAAGAGATAATTGCAACCCTTTGTGATAGCTGCTGAAAGATTTGTTCCCAAGGAGCAGTGAGTTGAAGACCGAGTCACTAAAGCTTTTGTAGCCAAGGAGTGATAGTCTTGAGATTGTGAAGCTTGTGTAGCCAAGGACAATAATACTATTGTATTGGTGAAAAACAATAGTGAATTCCTCCAATCATCACTAGAGAAGAGTGGACTAAGGGATTACACCACCCAGAACCACTATAAACCTTGTGTTATTTGCTTACACCATTTACTTTCAACATTTACATTCAGTACTTTATTTATATGTTTGTGATTGCTTAAGTAGCTTGAAAATACGTTTTCGAAGGGTTGTTATATTCCGCTGCACAAAAGATTTTCATCAAAGTTTTTGCAACTCCCGAGGGTTAAATTTTTATGAACTTCCAATATAGTCATTCACCCCCTGACTATATTTCACCCTTCTCTGGGACCAATAGTCTAAAATTTCTGTTGTAATTTTTCAACTTGTTTTGACTTGTTGCGAGTCCAATAACTGAGTTAATGTAGTGGCCCCATTGTTTTTGTCAAGGTCGAGGGGTGCATAGGAGCAATCTTGATATAAACAAGACGACGAGCATAATGGTAGCGTAATTGTTCTGAAAGAACATAAAAAAAGGCTTGTCTCGGCATTAGGTTCGAGAGAGTTCCAGAAATAATAGCGATCGTTCTGAAAGGACGTTGAGAAGGCTCATCCCGCAATGATGTTGGGGAGAGTTCCAAAATCGAGAAGGCTCGTCCCGCCATAAGGTTATGGAGAGTTCCAAAATAATAGCGATCGTTCTGAAAAAACGTCGAGAAGGCTCGTCCCTCTGTGAGGTTGGGGAGGGTTCCAAAATAATAGCGATCAATCTGAAAAAACATCGAGGAGGCCCGCCGTGAGGTTTGGGAGAGTTCCAAAAAGTGCATCATGCTGAAAACAATGGCCGCGAGTTGTCGCGCTATGAAGCTGACGGCCTTTGGGTGCGTCATCCTGAACGCAATGGCCGCGAGTTTCCGTGCTATGAAGTTGGCGGGCTTTGGGTGCATCATGCTGAAAGAAATGGCCGCGACTTGCTGCGCTATGAAGCTGACGGTCTTTGGGTTCATCATGCTGAAAGCAATGGTTGCGAGTTTCCACGCTATGAAGCCGACGGTCTTTGGGTGCATCATGTTAAAAGCAATGGCGGCGAGTTGCTGGGCTATCAAGCTGACGGTCTTCTCTTTTTTTCCTTTTTTGGAACACGTCCCACCAGGTTTGGTGGGGAGAGTTCTAAGATTATTTGTTAAGGTGGGAACAACAAGTGAGAACGTTAAGTCGGGCTTTTCATTATAATGAAATATTCTGGTTACAAGAGAATGATTTTCTCATTTCGTGCTGAGCATTACATGTAATACCGTTTAAGGTTGTCCGCCTGCCAGGAACGATTGAATTTGGATCTGTTTTCATCTTTCAAGATGTAGGTGCTTTTAATTTCCCTTGATATCTGGTAGGGGCATTCCCAATTCGGTGAGAGTTTGCCTTTTTTGGCTTGGTGTCCGGAGGCCTCTCGTTTTCGTAGGACGAAGTCGCCAACTTTAAAAGTTTGATCTCGAATGTGTTTATTGTGATGCCACTTGGCGAGTTGCTTATAATTGAGGATTTGGCTAGAGGAAAGTATTCTTTTTTCCTCTGCCAGATCAAGCTCGAGTTTCTTGTTAGACTGGTTACCGAGCTGGTCATAATGTGAGACCCTTAGGAAATGTAGCTCCATCTCAACGGGTGCCATGGCTTATGAGCCGTATGTTAGGGTGATGGGAGTTTCGCCCGTGGTCATTTTAGTCATGGTTAGGATAGACCATAAGACGTCAGGAAGATCGTCAACCTATTTTCCCACTTTTTCACCCAAACTTCTTTTATGCACGTTGAGGACTTGCTTGTTCGTGCTTTCTGCTTGAACGTTCCCATGTGGGTATGATATAGAAGATTGACAATGTTTTACGTTGTTCTTGTCACAAAATTCCGTAAACCTTTCTTTGAACTGGGGGCCATGATAAGAAACCACGGCTCGAGGGACTCGAAGCGAGATAAAATCTGATCATGTAGAAAGTAGACTGTGTCTTTTCCCGTAGTCTTAAACAGGGCCTTTTCATGCTTCAATCCACTTGGTGAAGTAGTCGATAGGGACGATGACGTACTGACATCCGGATCGTCATTTTGGAAATGGTCCAATAAGACCCCCACATGTCAACAGGCCAAGATATCATGATGCTCTGTTTCACAAAGGGCGGTCTGGAGATGTTTGCAAATCTCAAACATTCGTTACATATCTAAACAAACCTGTGAGTGTCTTCGGCAAGTTTAGGCCACTAGTATCCAGCCGATATGATTTTCTGACTCTTGGTACGGTTGGCGGGATGGCCCCCGCACACCCCTCTATATACCTCAACCAATATTTTATGATTTTCTTAGGGTCGAACACATTGTAGCAAGGGTTTCGTGTAAGATCACCTGTATAGGATCCCGTATCAATTGTATATAGTGCTGCCCCTTTTAATAAACCCGTGCTCGATCTGCTTCAATAGGTAGAACGCATGTTTCAGCATAGGCCTTGATCTCATCTGTCCATCATGTACTTGTAGGCTCAATGTCTAGAATCTCAGCCCGGTTGATGGTAGGTTTGGCGAGATACTCGACCTGAATTGAAGGGTCTTGGATCTCATCGTCTGTCGATAATTTGGATAAGTAAGCTGCCCTCATATTGTCGTCCTGGTGTATCTAACGAACTCGTAATAGCTGAAGCCTCTCTTCAATCGTTTAGCGATCTCAAGGTATTTACTAAAAGTCCTATCTCTTGTTCCGTAGATCCCGGATATCCGACTGACTGTGAGATGAGAATCGCTATTGACTTCTACGTTTTCTATTCTCATAGCTTTGGCGAGTTTAAGGCCAGTGATGCCTCGTACTCGGCTTGATTGTTCGTGGTTTGGAACTCAAACCTTAGAGCTTTTTTATCCATTCTGTGGTTCCTTGTTTAACCAATATGATTCATGCCCCACAGCTGTTTTTGCTCGCTACCCCGTCAAGGTAGTGTTGCAAGCAATGGCTCGGTCTTACTGATGCCGAGCTCGACGCGTCATCAGGTTTAGGCTAGGGTCTGTTTATCAGACTACTATGTGTTGAAGCTTGGTTCCACAATGAAATTTTCCAGGGTTTGTGCCTTGATTGCTTTTCGAGGCTGGTAAAGGATGTAAATTTATGTAAGTTCAATTGCCCATCGAAGTAAACGACCTGAAAGGTCGGGCTAATAAAGTACTTGACGCAACAGACTATCTGTAAGAACAATGATAGTGTGCGTAAGAGAAATAATCTCGTAGTCTTCGGGCAGCGATGACAAGAGAGTAGGCCAAATTTTCTAAGTTGAAATACCAGCTCTCAACCGGACTGAGAGCCTTGCTCACATAGTAAACGGGGTTTTATAGGGTTCAGGCCTTCTTGACAAGGACGGCGGTAACAACCCGATCTGATGCCACCAGGTAGAGGAATAGTTTGTCTCATGTTATTGGGCTAACTAGAAGATCTGAGCCCATGAAGTATTTGAGGGCTTGAAAGGCTTGTGCGCACTCTTCGCTCCATGTGAATGTTATGTCGCCCTTTAAGATTTTGAAGAAATGTAAGCACTTTTCTGCCGAGTTGGAGATGAATCGGCCGAGGGTGATGATTCTTCGATTCAGTCATTGAACCTCTTTGATGCTGGTGTGCTCGCTCATTTTAAGTAGTGCCTATATTTTCTCAGGATTGGCTTCGATTCCTCTTTGACTAACCATAAATCTGAGAAACTTTCCAGACTGGACACCAAACACACATTTGGCCAGATTGAGTTTCATTGAGTGCTTCTTATTGTCCCCAAAGGTTTCTTAGAGATCAACATTATGGCCCTGGCGGGACGATTTGACGACAATGTCATCGATATAGGCCTTCATGTTGCGGCCGATCTGAGAGTTGAAGACAAGGTTGACCATTCTCTGATAAGTTGAACCAGCATTCTTCAGCCTGAATGGCATCATTTTGTAGTAATATAGGCCTTCGGAAGCTCGGAAGGCTGTCATTTCTTTGTCAGAGTCGGCCATTTTCACTTGATGGTATCCAGAGTACACGACGAGAAAGCTAAGCATTTTGAAACCAGCGATGCCATCCACCATTCGACCAATTCTGGTAGCGGATAAGAATCTTTGGGGCATACCTTGTTGATGTCGGATATGTGAGCTCTTTAATGATACCTACCTGTAGGAGCTGTCGATTTTAACCCTTATGGCAGGCTATTTCTCGTGGGAAAACTGACTGGCCTTTTGCTGAATGAGTTTTAGGGTCGGGACGATGTTCATGTGTCTTAGAGCGATGTCGGGATCAATCCCTCTCATATTTGTCACAACCCATGCGAAGGCATCCAGGTTGGCTTTGAGTTGGGAGACGAGCTTCCATTTCGGATAAGTGGGCGCCGATTTTCACCTTTTGGTCAGGGTAAGCTTAGTTTATTACGACTTCTTCCAGTTCACCTTTCGTCATGAACTCTAGTTCATCTTTTACTTGTAGTGTTTCACACTCAATCTCAGTAGGGACGAACTCCTTTATCATATTATATGATTAGGGACAATCAAGAGTGCAGGATGATCGAGGAGGGCCTTTTTTCGGAGTGTGATTCATGTATGTGCTTCAGCATTTTTGTTATAACCAAGGAATGGAATCCAGATGCAAAAGAGATAAACACATAAGAAATTTAACGTAAATAATCATAAGGAAATAACTGAAACAAGAAGAACACAATATTTAACGTGGTTTACGGCGTTGTGCCGACTACTCCACGGATTGATTATAGATATTTTATCATGAACTGAATTTCAGACGGATTACGCACTTTACAATGATCATTATAGTTGGTATTTATAGGCACAGATCCCTAAACCCTAACCTCCAAAGGAAATCTGTTGGATTGCCATAAATTCCCCAGATGTGGTTCCCTCCGCTGATCCAACTCAGCTTATCACTGCCCAGACATAGAACTCAGCTGTATCCAAAACCTCAGTAGTCCTCAGCTGGCTGCTGACTCCTAGAAGAAACTCATCTGACCTCCTAGCTGACTTTCGCAGACTTGAATACACTTGCTCAGCTGACCTTCACTCATCTAACTTCACAGATCAGTTCTACCAGATGCAGAGTTTAAGTCACTTTACAGACAAATCTCCACCTTGACTTGAACTCTAATTCACAGTCAACCGGACTTCATAAATAGATGTACTCGTATCAGATGCATTCGTCAATGTCAGGATGTACTTGTACCAGACTTCTCCACAGAATCCACTCAGATGACCTATCCTTAGCTAAGCTTCCAGATTTCTAGATTATAAGCTTTGAATATTCAGCAAGTCCAGACACAACTGAAACTTGCTCTGCTGAACTAGTTTAGTGAACATATCAGCTGGATTTTCTTTGGTGCTGATCTTCTTCACTACAACCCTCTTCTCAATCCTTAGAAAATGATACCTCACGTCAATATGCTTGGTTCTCTCATGGTGAACCTGATCCTTAGCTAGACAAATTGCACTCAAACTGTCACAATAGCTTGATTCTAATGTAGTCCCAAATCCCTTACTAGCCCCTTCAACTAGATACCTTCCTTAGCTGCTTTAGCAAGAGCCATATATTCTGTCTCACTATTTGATAAAGCCGTAATGGCTTAAAGAGTTGCTTTCCAACTGACAATCAAATTCCCCAATATGAAAACATAACCAGTCATAGATTTTTTGCTGTCCACATCACCTGCACAATCAGCATTACAGTAACCTGTGATCAAACCTTGAGTATCACCTCCATAAATGAGTACAACATCAGTTGTACCCCTAAGGTACCTAAACATTCTTTTCATAGCTCTACATTATTCCTTTCCAGGTTGAGCCATAAACCTACCGACAACACTGACTGCCTGAACCAGATTAGGCCTAGTGCACACCATGGCATACATCATACTGTCAAATGCACTAGCATTGGGAACTTTTAATATGTAATCCTTCTCATCTGCAAATTATGAAGCATAAACAGACAAATGAACATTAGATGCCATGGGAGTGTTTATTGGCTTTGCAGCAGATATTGCAAACTTGGTCGAAATCTTCTATATATAGCCCTGTTGAGACAAGAATAGCTTTTTTGACTCCTATCTCTCCAGATCTCTATCCCCAAAATCTTCTTGGCTACACCCAAATCCTTCATTTCAAATTCAGCACTGAGAAGGTTATTTAGATTCTGAACATCAGACTTTTTCTTTACAGCTATCAATATGTCATCCACATACATGACAATATATATATATGTGATCCTTCTCTCAGCAGACTGTGATACACACAACAGTCGTATGGACTTCTGTTATAACCTAGCTGGATCATGTAACTGTCAAACCTCGTATACCACTACCTAGGATCCTTCTTCAGTCCATACAAAGACCTCTTCAACTTGCACACAAAACCTTCCTTGCCAAGAACTTGCAATCCCTCTGTTGAGTCATATATATATCTCCTTATCTACCTCACCATGTACAAAGATTGTCATCGCATCTAACTGCTCAAGTTCAAGATCCTATTATGCCATCATTGCTAGTAACACTCTGATTGAAGTATGTCTGACTATTGGTGCTCATCAAAGTCCACCCCTTCTTTCTGACTGAACCCTCTTGCAACCAAACATGCCTTATACTTGACCCCTTCTGCCTTAGTCATCACTTTATTTTTCATGAAGATCCACTCACAAGTAACAACTCTCCTATCAGCTGGATGTTTGACTAGATCCCAAATTGGATTCTTCTGTAATGACTCCCTTTCATCTCCCATGAAAACAAGCCATTGAGATACTTCAGAACATGTCATTACTTTTCTGTAGGTAGAAGGTTTGAAACTATGCACTTCTTCTGCAACTTGAAATGCATATCCAACCATATCATCAAAACCATACCTTTTATGAGGTACCCCAACATTGGTTCTTCTAGCTCTACTGACAACTATACTCTGCTGACCAATATCTATTTGAGGCTCAACTGACCACTGTTCAGCTGACTGGCTTGGATCAGATGCTAGTTCAACAACCAGATCAGATGAATGATGACTTGGATCAACTAAGTGTTGCATCTCAAGTGACTACACCTGAAGCTCCACCTATTTCTCAACCCTCTCAGATTCAGCACTGGTTTCAGATTCAGTAATCCTCCCCACTGATGAGCTGATCCTGGAATGTTCGTCAAAGACCACATATCTGCTGAGTATGACCTTGTTCTCTACTGGTGACCAAATTCTATAACCTTTTACCCCATCACCATACCCCACAAACAATTCTTTCTTGGCTCTTGGTTTGAGCTTCCCTTCACTCACATGATAGTAAATTGTGCTTCCAAAAACCCTTAGAACTGAGTAGTCAGCAGGCTTGCTTGACCACATCTCAAATGGTGTCTTGAGATTGATCCCTGTGTGAGGACCCCTACTAATTAAGTAGCATGTTGTACTAACAACCTCTGCCTAAAATACCCTTGATAAACCAACATTAGAGATAATACATCTTGCCCTCTCTAGAAGAGTATGGTTCATTCTTTTAGCTACACCATTCTGCTGAGGTGTATTCATGTCTGTGTGATGTCTGGCAATACCCTTATCTGTACAGAATGTATCAAATTCAGACCAACAGAATTCCAGACCATTATATGTTCTGAGCCTCATGGTTTTCCTGCCTGCCTGATTCTCCACTAGAGCCTTCCACTGCTTGAAACTATTGAATGCCCCACTCTTGTGATTCATCATCACCACCCAAGTCATTCTTGAACAGTCATCTATAAAGGACACAAAATACCTGTGACCACCCAATGATTCCACCTTTGATGGACCCCAACAATCAGAATGGATATAATCAAGTGATGCTTTTTTACTGTGTTCGCCTGCTGAGAACTTGCTTCTATATAGCTTCCTAAACACACAGAGCTCACAGAAGTCCAGATTCTTGACCTTATATTCCCTACGAAAACCTGATGAAGAAAGTACTTGCATTCCTCTTTCACCCATGTGACCAAGTCTCATGTGCCACAACATGGTCGACTATGTTTAGTGAACTGCTGAGGATGCCACAACAGCAGAGCCAGATACAGTAGAGCCTTCCAATATATACAAGGTTCCCTTCTTGGTACCTTTGAGGGCCACAACTGAATCTTTGTAGATATTCAGCTCTCCACCTTCTCCCTTGAAATTGAACCCCTTGCTGTCCAAAAGACTAAAAAATAAAAATTCTTGGTCATCTGTGGAACATGTCTAACATCTTTCAGTGTGCGGAATCTACCATCCTCTGTCCTCAGCTGAACTGAGACAATTCTCACTATCCTAGATGCTCCAGAATCTAAGATCCAAACATCATAATAATGTGCTAAATCCCTGTCAACTAGAACCAGATCCTTATCAGAATGCTCAGTCGACCACAGCTGCTGTGCCAGAATTTCTCTACTACATCATTTTCTTCTTTGGACAAATGGACTTCCAATGTCCCCACTCCTTACTGTAATTACAGGCATCTAAGGGTTTGAACCTTTAGACCCTACCTTCATGGAATTCTTCTTCTTAGACTTCCCGTGCCTCCTTCCACTGCTGTTGACTACTAGTCCATCAGCATGACTGTTTGTGCTTGTTATGCGTCTCAGCTCCCTTGCATGCAAGGTTGACCTTACATCTTCTAAAGCCACTGTATCTTTCCCAACTATGAAGGACTGCACAAAGTTCTCATATGATGCAGGTAATGACACCAACGAGATTAGGGCTACACTTTCATCTTCAATTTTAACATCAATATTCTTAAGATCAAGTAATATTGTGTTCAGCTAATCAAGATTTTCCCTCAGCTGACCTTCTTCACGCATCCTCGGACTAAACAGTCTTTGCTTCAGCAGAAACTTGTTGGTTAATGACTTAGTCATATACAGAGCTTTCAAGCTTTGACCACAACTTGGAAGCTGTGACTTCATCAGCAACTTCAGTGATAACATCATCATATATGCACAAGATGATGGTTGAATATTCTTTCTCTTCCAGACTGGCATAATCTAAAAAACAGGCATCTCATTTACCAGTTAAGGGAGTCCACAACCCTTGTTGCTTCCATAAGGCCGGCATCCTGTCACAGACTAAAACTGTTTCTTCCGGTAAATTTATCCATTTTTACATTAACTGCAGACATCTTTATTGCCAAAGAACAAAACTTTTATCACAGAAGCCTAGCAACGGTGAAGGTCTTAGTGAAGATAAAATCCGTTCGTAGAGATGATTCCCAGAACCTGATCGCTCTGATACTTGTTTTTTTATAACCAAGGAAGGGAATCCAGATGCAAAAGAGATAAACACAGAAGAAATTTAACGTAAATAATCATAAGAAAATAACAGAAACAAGAACACAAGATTTAACGTGGTTTCCGGTATTGTGCCGACTACTCCACGGATAGAAAAGAGATATTTTATCATGCACTGAATTTCATACGGATTACGCACTTTATAATGATCATTATAGTTGGTATTTATAGGCACAGATCCCTAAAACCCTAACCGCCAATGGATCTCTATCGGATTGCCATAAATGCCCCAGATGTGGGTCCCTAATTAAGCTAACCCAACTCAGGTTATCACATCCCAAACGTAAACTCAGTTGTATCCAAAACCTCAGCAGGCTGCTGACTCCTAGAAAAAACACATTTGACCTCTCAGTTTACCTTCACTGTTTCACAGACTTGAATACACTTGCTTAGCTAATCATCACTCAGCTGACTTCACAGATTAGTTCTTCTAGATGTAAAGTTTAAGTAACTTTGGTGACAATATTCTCAGGCCGACTAATCGCGATTCTAACCCTGTCAACGATATGGAACTTGACCCATCTAATGTGAGGCTGAGACGACCATCTGAAATTTTTCGAGGGACGGGATACCTAGAATCATGTTGTAATTTGAATGGAGGTCAGTCACCCAGTTGGATCTCCAGGTCAATGGCCTCTTTGACCCGTAATGTGTTATTGGTGAAACTCTCGAGGGTGCCATAGTGTGGCTTGAGGTGTGAGTCATGGAAGCCGAGCTGCTTGAATCAGTCATAGTATAATATGTCTCGGTAGACCCCCATGTCGACTAAGACCTGATGTAACCACGCATATTTGACTACTACCGAGATGACGATAGGCATTTCGAGAGTGTCAGGCCGATTTGCCAGTTCACCATGGGTCAACGCAATGGGTTGTTCGGACCCATGCAGGACAACTGGCTTTTCAGTGTTCTGCTTCAGGAAGCTGATATGGCTCTTTAATTGATTATTGCTCGGTGGGGTCTCCGTGATGGCGTGAATCTACCTTCTGTTTTGGAGAGCTAGGGGTTGCCTCTATCGGCATTGTCCTTGTTTTTCTTAAACCTGTCTAGTGCCCCGCGGGCCACCAATTTCTCAATTTCTCTTCGGAGCGTGCGACAAGAGTCGGTTGCGTGACCATGGTCTTTGTGATGGTCGCAATACTGAGTCATGTTTACACCGAGGAAGGTGATGAAGATCTGAGATTTGGATGAAGCTTCTGTTGAGGATCTAGAGATCCGGATGAAGTTTCCGATAAAGATCTGGGTGAATGTCGGACGGAAAATCGAATCTGGGTGGTTTTAGGTAACATGAGATTTAAGAAACGAGCATAGATCGAACCGGGAAAAGCTGAGAATGTTGACTTTCCCGGTAACGGAGCCAACTGACAATGTCGGGATTATCGCAAACAAGATTGAGCGGTGGATATCTAGATAATTGTGTGAAAAGTCATGTCTTTTATATCATTTTATCTCAAGAACAACATGAAGATCAAGTGCAATAAAAAGGGGGTGTTTTTTTGGGGGATCGTGGCTAAGCCGGGATGGTCGCCTATGTACCCTTGAGTGTGAGGGATTAAGCCACATAACATAGTTCTGGTGCGTGAAGAGCACCACTATTTATTGATGACATAGTCGGTGTTTACAATTGGTCGGTAAAGTGTGTGTCGTGGGGCGAGCTCTGTGAGGAGGGCTCGTAATGAAGCCGCTGCGAGCTTCACGTTGATGATCGCAGTGGCTTTGTCCGAGTTTGTGGCGAGCCGTAGGCGAGCTTGTCGGCCCCTGGTATTCGAGCTGACCATTCTTAGGTTGATCATCATTTTCCGTCTCGGTAATTTGCAAGGCAGGCTTGGTTCCTTGGTGTTCACTCGGCCTGCAAAGGGCGAGATAGCTGGGCCGCGGGCTCTACCCTTTGTTGGGCTCAAGTGCAGGCCAGGTTTTGGACTCATAGGCTATTTGTTGGGCTCGATGTATCGGTCATAATACTACATCCGTCTTAAAATATAAACGAGTTTTTTTGTCTTTTGGTTTGTCTCATAATATACTTAATGAACATTTCTTAGTATTTTTCTCTATCTCACTACTAGTTTAGTAACAATTCAACAACTTATCATTACATTTATAACTAATACGTTAATGATATTTAAATAACATTTTGATAATTTCTATTTAGTATTTATAAGATGTTTTCATTTTATTAATCTACCTAAAAACTCAAAATTATTTATAGGATAATATAAATCACACTAAAACACCACACTACTTACTTTTGGCAAAACAACATGGATACAAGTGTTCAAATATAATTCATACGGATTCACATGATTTTATCATGTAAGTAGTGTCATGTTTTAGTGGAATAATACTAGTTTGATTTTGCATTACTCTTATTTATATTGTCAATACGATGTAGTCCTAGTCTAAAAATCAGTCAAAAAAAAAATAATAAAATTGGTATAAACAATATAAAATAAAGCTTAAATATAAAAATGAATAAACAGGTCAACTAGTAAAGAAAACCAGTAACTCGAGTTAATCTATAAAATGAGCGAAGTCATCTTAACGTTTTCACTCGTATTCCGCTGAATAGGTTTTTTTTTTTTACCCTGCACTCACTTTCTCTGGACCAATACAATACCCCACAACCCAGAAAATTCCAGTTCGCCCTTCACTTTTCTCTCTCTTTTCCAAAGTCCATCAATACAGTACAATGTTTTTCCTCAAAAAGGTCTCAGTCAATCTCGGCTGCACCAATTGCCGGAAATCAACTCTCGCCGGCGTCTTCAACCCAAAACCAAGAACCAAAATCACCACAAAATACCACAAACGCTCCTCCGGCCGAAACTACTATTCTTCATCCGGCTCATTGCCTGACACAAACACCACAACGTTCTCGTCTGAGATGGAGACGCCGGGTTATAATTATACCTCAGACAGTGCTACAGAATCTGATGTTAAGAGCTTGAGGGCTGTCCAGGGTTTTGGACGGATAGGAGGAGAGAGTGTGGCTGTTGAGAAAGATTCTGATGACCCATATCTTGATTTCCGGCAGTCGATGCTGCAAATGATAGTGGAGAACGAGATTTATACCAAGGATGATCTGAAGGAGCTGCTTAACTGCTTCTTGCAGCTGAATTCGCCGTACTATCACGGCATGATTGTGAGAGCTTTCACGGAGATCTGGAATGCTGTTTTCTCTGGGAAGTCGTCGTCGTCGGCACCGACGACCTCAAACAACAACAACATGCATCGTATCCGGAAGTCACGTGCAATTTGAACTTCCGTTCGCCGGAGGCCGTCGTAGTGGAAAAAGTTTTATTTACTTCCACGGATGCTTCTAATTATCTAGGTTCTATTTTGCTAACAAAGATTTTATCAGTTCTATTTTCTTTGAAATTATGTTGTCACAGTTTGCAAGAGTTCATTTCCTGTTGGAGAAGAAGAAGGGGTTCGATTTTCAAAGCATTTTTCACTGCGCAGCGTTTATTATTATGATATGACGTAGTAGAACCTAGAGTAGGGTGGTAGACAGGGGTTGTAAATGCTACAAGGCGGTGAAAAATGCTGTGAAAATTGTTTACCAGCAATATTATTATTATTATTATTATTATTATTATTATTATTATTCTTTTTCTTTTTTTTTTTCTTTTGTTCTTTTTGTTTCTTTTTATATCATTTATAGTGAAGTTTATCTTAAACGAGTGAACTTCAATTATAAAAGTGCATTGTTTTAGTTAAGGATGATTTTTAGGTGCTCACCTGTACGGAGTGAGTTGAGGGGAGAAATTTGTACCACACAATTTAAATCTAATTTAAAAATCAATGATATAATGTCACATCAAAAGTGCTTATCAAGTGAGGGACTAACTAAAAATTTCTCTTTAAATATTGTTTCACTTATTACTCTCAAATCATGTCTCATTTCATTATGCAACCTCATCTCAGGCTTAAAGTTAACATCACAAATCACACTTAATATTGATGGCTTGTTTGGAGGGATGATTTTAAATTACATAGTTTATTTTTATTGCCTATCCATGGCAAATAGATAAAATGATTTTAATATTGATGGCTTGTTTGGAGGGATGATTTTAAATTACATACTTTATTTTTAATGCCTATCAATGGCAAATAGATAAAATGTTTTGTAATGAAAATTGATAAAACTTCATGTCGTCACCACCACTCCCAACCCCATTACCTCAACCCCCACCACCCTTCCATACCTCAACCTATGAGTATATCCCTAAAATAATAAAGAACAGAAAAAAAAAAAAAAAAACATATGTATACCTTTAATCCCAGAAACTTTTTGTGTGGTGAGGGTTTTAGGAGTGAAGTGACGTAAGTTGATTAGAGCAATACAGTTTATATGTTAGACGTAAATTTTGTGGCTAGGAAAGAACCTCAGTGCATGTGGAGATGCTAGGGAAGAACCTCCCCTTAATCCCAACCAGGACAACTACTCCTCTCATCACTAACTTCCTACATGTATCACCACGTACCTTAACTTACCCGTACTTCACACAACTCACATCAGCTCATACCATCCTCGCCCTACCTTAATTCTTAACCAACTCACGACTAAAACCCTACACCATCACAATAACTTACCCATACACCTGCATCTTAACCATTTTACCATTATCCCACCTCACCCCATCCCACATTACTCATACCAATCATATTACCCTTACCGCAACGTACCTTAGCCATCCTATCGTAAACATTAATTCGTCATACCCTTACCACCACATCCCTCACTCACCATCCTTACAACCAAGGGCGGATCTAGTTGTTAGACAAATGGGGGCTAAGCCCACCCAGAGAAAAAATATTACACTATAAAATCTATGTAATCTAGTTAGATCCGTAAAATAATCTTAATCCGGCGCACCCGACGAACTCGATATAGTCAATTAGCTCACTCAAGATCAAAATACTGGCTCCGCCCTTGCTTACAACCCCTACCCCTATCAATCACTTTACCACAATATACCCCTAAATCCCACTACCACATCCAATCCCTATACACACATCACCTCATGCCCCCCCCCTGCCTCCACACACACTACCCGACATCAATTCTACCACATTACCGCCCTTTCACACGCCCACTGCCCTAGTGCTTCATTCCTCTATCCCGACTACCCATCACTCGTTGTGCAATACATTATAGAATCTCATATTTTTCATTCATTCGCTTGATAATAGAATAATAGAAATACTTCATTATTTTGCATTTTTTCATTCCGTTACTTTAAAATACATATATCTAAACTAGCGTTTATAGCATATTTTATATTTTGCATATTCATACATTTTTTTCATTTTATTAAAATATATTAATTAGGGGTTTAATGCATCAATAATTTCTACAATGTACACATTATATATATAGTCAATATTTTATTCAGTATCAATAGCAAAGAAAATAAAGATAATGTACTTTAGAGCACTCACTATGGCTTAAAATAAGCCAAGGTGAACATAAAATAACTCTCCAAAATTCATGTAATATCAATATATTGTTCACTATGGCTCAATAAAAAACCTGCTGGGGTTGAAGAAGGTGGAAGTGGAAGTGGTTCAACCCCCTCCCACCATCACTCTGCAGTCACGCTTCCCAAGTGTTCTAACCATTTCCCACCACACATTCATTTACTTTCTCATTTTTTATTTTTTTTTTATAACTTTGTCTGCATAAAAAAAATAATGATAATTTCCAATTCCTCCTTTCTTTTTTACAGTCTCCATGCGAGCCATTGTGCCGACTACAATTTTCAACTTAAAAGATTAATAAAAAATTGTCTGAAACTGTCGGCCTCCACCTTCAAATACACTTGGCCATAACTAATGCTCTTACATGTTGATGTGGAACTTATAGAAGACTAGTGTGGTACGTTGTATGATGATGCTCCAATATTTGTGACCAGGACAGTTTCCAAACCTATAGCTAGTGCTTTAGAATATAGCCAAGCAGTGAACACACCTTCTGTTGATGTCGCCAGCGCAAGGCTCCCAGCTAGAGGAGGCCAAACCAAACCGGAACGGGCGGTTGGAACCGGAACCGGCGGTTTGGTCAACCGCCGGTTTGGCGGTTGGGGGTGGTTGGGTTTTTTGGCAATCGAACCGACCGGTCAGAATCCAGGTTATGAATCGGGCCGAATCAGAATCGAACCGGAACCAATGGTTGAACCGGCCCAACAGCTATTCTTTGCAACGGCTATTTTTTTTCTTTTATTTTTTCTAAACACTTCAAAAAAATTCTATAAATACTACCATATTCCATTTCCAATTTCCTACACCAATCTCCTCTCAATTCTTACATTTTCTTCCTTCAAAAAAAACATTTCTTATACCTATAAAAAAAACTATAATACATGTCAAAAAAACTATAAAAACTATAAAAAAAAAAAAAAAAAAAAAAAAACTACGTTCGTTTTGATTTTTTTATATGTATCGTGTCTCCGACACGATTACATATAAAAGATACGTAGGTTACCGAATTACCGATACAAGCGTTGAAAAATAACATAATTTACATATAAAAAAATAACAATATATCTCACGTAATATTTAATAAAACAATATTTTTAATCAACGTATACTTAAAACCGACAATAACTATAAGAAACTATAAAATACTAAAAAAACCTATAATTAAAATAAAAATAAAAAAACTATAAAAACCTGCGAAAAAAACTATAAAAGTCTATAAAAAAAACAATAAGAACTACGTTCGCTTTGAATTTTTTTATATGTGTCGTGCCTCCGACACGATTACATATAAAAGATTCGTAGGTAACCGAATTTCCGGTACAAGCGTTGAAAAAATAACATAATTTACATATAAATAAAATAACGCAATATTAATATTATATTTAAAACCGAATAAAAAACTATTTATAAATATATATATATATATATATGTATTACATTCGCTTTATTAGTAATTATAGTGAAAATAATAGTACTTTGTTATTGTAGTGAAAATAATAAGTATTATATAAAAATGTAAAAAACAATTATTAATAAATTTTAAAACCGTGGTCTGAACCGGAAGGAAACTGTGTGAACCGTGAACCGTATTGAACCGGAAACCGCCGATTTCAACCTTCAACCGGTTCACTTCAACCGCCGGTTGGAAAACCGGCACCAACCGGCCACACAAAAAAACCACCGTTCCGGTTAAGGGCCGGTCCGGTTACTCCATTTGGACGGGTCTACTCCTAGCTGCTGGAGCTTGCCAGAAAACCATTATGTTCAAACACTTAACACTATAAGAAATAAAGAAAAACACACTTTTGCTACAATAGTTTTTGTCACAAACCAGAAAAGTGTTGCTATATCCTTAATTTAGCCTTATACGCGTGGCGAATGAGTCTAACAAAGTATAGCCACACTTTGTGTGTGTGTGTGTGTGTCAAAAGCTAATGTAGCAAAAGCGAGTTTTTCTTGTAGTGTAAGGGTGCCTTGGAAGACATTTTGGTGTTCGGATGTTTGGTTAAAGACTGCTTATCCTTCGATTCGTCATTTACTTCCCTTAGTTTCTCGTTTCTCAATTGTTCCGGCAAAGTGCCAGTGCTTTTATTAGCTAGATATGAATTGTTTCAGATGTTGTTACCTCGTTGGGAGAGTCTCCTCCAAATGATGTACTCTTTGCTTCTATTGCGAATTTGAATTAATAAAGTTGCCTCATTTCTAATAAAAATTTGAATTTCGATACCTCATTTAAAAAAATAAAAATCTTTCGAAACCAATCCGGTGTAGGACCGAACCTATGATTGCTTCCACTTTTTGTGTCAAAGATTGTTGTATCTGAGTTTTGTCCGGTTATCCTCCGATTTAATTCCGGTTTCAGTCGAATTATAGTGAGGCATACCTGGAAAAAAAAAAAAAAAAAAAGTCAATTATTGGGTAAAAAAACAAAATATCACACAAATTTTTGTTAAAAAGAAGGGTAATTCTGATGTAGAGAATCTCTATTAAACTCAACCGTCGGATCTGTGTTACGTATACAAAAAACAGTTTTTTATCTTATATTCATGTGGCACGAATCCGACGATTTAGTCTAGACTCCGTGACATAAAAACAGAGAAGAAGAGATTATCTTCAATAGATTTTGTGTATCTTGAATTAATACAAAAGCAGGTAGTACCACAATACATAAATACTAATATCAAGGAATCTTATCTTAACAAACTATGACACATGTCACACACTCACACAGCCACTTGTCACTACCATCACATAACACATCATCTAACACCTCCTCTCAAACTGAAGGTAGGTGAAACACATTCAGTTTGCTTCTATACTGTTGAAACAGAGTGTTTGGCAGAGCCTTGGTCAGTGAATCTGCTATTTGATCACTGGACGGTATGTAGTGAACCCTCACCTTGCCTTTCAACACTTGATCCCTGATGAAATGGACATCAATATCAATATGTTTGGTTTTAGAATGATGGACAGGATTGGATGCCAAAGCTGTGGCTCCAGTATTGTCACACCACAGAACATGTGTCTTTATCAATGGCAAATGCATCTCCTTCATCAATTGAGTCAACCACATAACTTCTGCTGCCAGATTTTCTACACTTCTGTATTCAGACTCAGTGCTTGATCTGGATACAACATACTATTTTCTGGAGCTCCAGGACACCAAGCATTCTCCCAGAAAAACACAATAACCACCCACAGATTTCCTATCATACCAGCTGCAAGTCCAATCAGAATCAGAGTACCCATTTATGTGCAACAATGGACTGGCCCTAAAGTGTAAACCATAGCTGAGGGTGCCTTTGATATACCTTAGTACTCTTTTCAGTGCTTTCCAATGTTCATCAGTGGGCCTTTGCATGAATTGACTCAAGTGATTGACAATAAAACTCAGGTCTGGCCTGGTGAGAGTGAGGTATTGGAGAGCTCCAAGAACACTTCTATAGATAGTAGGATTTGTCATAGGTGTCCCCTGATCTGGAGTCAAGTGAGTTCCAGCAGGCATAGGTGTAGGACATGCCTTCAGATTTCTCAGATCCACTTTATTAAGAAGTTGAGCTGCATAGTGTTTTTGAGTCAAGTACATGCCAGTGTCATCCCTGGAGACTTCTAATCCCAGAAAGTGTGAGACATCCCCCAAATCCTTCAAGTCAAACCTGCTATCCAGTTGCTGAACAAATTTGGCTATTAACTTTGTGCTATTGCCTGTCACCAATATGCCATCAACATACACTAAAACATATAGGATGTCAGCACCATTTTTAAATACAAATAAGGAAGAGTCACACACAGATTGCTTGAATCCCCAAACATTCATCTGTTTACTTAAGGCATCAAACCAGGCTCTTGGTGCCTGTTTTAGGCCATATAGGGCCTTTTTAAGCCTGCACACATGGTTAGGTTTCTGTGGATCAATGAAGCCTAGGGGCTGTGGCATATATACAGTTTCTTGAAGGGGTCCATTCAGGAAGGCATTATTTATGTCAACCTGTCTGATTTTCCAGTTAAAAGACACAGCAAGGGTAAGTAATATTCTTATAGTTGCAGCCTTAGCCACTGGACTAAAAGTCTCAGTAAAATCCACTCCATAATTTTGCAGAAAACCCTTAGCAAATATTCTAGCTTTGTGCTTTAAGATAGAGCCATCTGGCTTTAATTTAAGCTTAAAAATCCATCTATTGTCCACTAAGTGATACTTACCTGATGGAGGCACCAACTCCCAAGTGTCATTTCTACACAGAGCTGCATATTCTTCTTGCATTGCCTTCCTCCATTCTGGAATAGCCAGGGCTTCAGATGCTCTACTAGGCTCTGTAGGAACTGATGGAGTGGCTTCAACAGAGTAGGTTTTAGGCTTGAAGATGCCTGATTTTGATCTGGTTTTCATTGGATGAGGCTGTGGTGGAGGTTTGGATTTTGGTAAGGCAACAGGTGATGGAGAAACCTCAGGTTCAATAATAGTGTCCTGGCTATTAGAAGTAGGATTTTGACCACTGGAAAGTGTGTCTAGGGTGTTTTGTGTGTTGGAGTTAGGTGAGGGGACTGGTGGTGTTTGGTCAGATGGAACATGATCATTTTGATCAGAGTTTATGAAAGGTGATTTGTCATAAGGAGAGTTGGATCTAGTTGCACTCCCACTGTCAGGCACATAAGGATCATCTTTATCAAATGCTGTCTTGATGATGGCATCAGGTTCAGAATTTTGAGAGACACTGGACCAAGTAACATAGGTAGGTTCAGACATGACATTCACTATCTCCCTATGGGGCCCAAGTTTGAATCCTTATTTAAAGGGAAAATCACATTCATTGATTATCACATCTTTGGACACATATATCCTACCAGAATCATCAAGACATTTGTACCCTTTATGATCAGGACTAATACCTAGATAGACACACTTCTTGGAATGAAACTGGAATTTGGTTGTGTGGTAAGGTCTTAGATGAGGGAAACATGCACAACCAAAAACATGTCTCATATTATAGTTAGGTTTTCTTTTAAACAACACCTCAAAGGGACTACAATTGTTGAGGACTCTAGTAGGAAGCACATTGATAATACTCACAGCTTCAAGAAAGCTGTGCCACCAGAATTTTAAAAGGGCAGTAAACTGAGCCAGAAGGGTCAAACCAAGTTCAGTAATATGCCTATGTTTCCTCTCTGCCCTGCCATTTTGTGAGTGTGTGTGAGGGCAAGGTTGTCTAAAAACAATGCCACTTTGTATAAGAAGATCAGTGAAAGGTCTGTATTCCCCCCCCCCCAGTCTGATTGAACACACTTGATTTTTCTAGAAAAATGATTTTCAACAAGGTTTTTAAACTGAGTGAAAACAGCAAGGGCTTCGGATTTTTGTTTGAGAGGATATATCCAGGTGAACCTGGAATGATCATCAACAAAGTGCATATAATAGTGAAAACCTTCAGGTGTGTGTATGGGTGCAGGGCCCCATAGGTCAGTATGAATCAAATCAAGAACATCAGCAGCATTAGAAGTAGATAAGGTAGAAGACAACACATGGTTTTTGCCAAGTTGACAGGCATCACAGAATTTCAAACTTTCATTAACAAAGGAAACATTACAACCGTTTAGAACTTTCTTCAAGACATCACTAGAAGGGTGGCCAAGCCTCCTATGCCACACATTAGGATCTAAATTAAACTTAACTACAGAACCTATAAGACACTTAGGACTGTGGGCTCCAGAATTGACAGATTTGGAGTGAAGACAACTCTCACTTGCTTCCATCATTCGATAAAGACCATCACTTAGTGTACCCTTCATTAGGATTGCTCCTGTTTTCTTGTCCTTCACAACACAACAAGGGGAGTTAAATTCAACAATAACATCATTGTCACTAGTCAAAGAAGAAACACTAAGTAAGTTTTTTTGTTATACTGGGGACATGTAACAAAGCATTCATGTGAAGTGGTTTTGTGCTGGTATGCAAAGGTTTGTACCCAATATGTTTGATAGGAAGACACTTTCCATTCCCTACAGCAAGACCATCTGAGCCTGCAAAACCAGAACTAAGGTGCAAGTTATTCAAATCAGAAGTAACATGATTAGTGGCACCCGAATCTAAATACCAAGACTGATCACCAACAGTCTGAGGTCCTGCAAGACAGGCTGAGGGATGCCTAGGAGGAGGTGGACCAGTAACATTGTTGTTGAAATTTTGATCAAACCTATACCAACAGGATGTCACTGTGTGTCATGTTTTGCTGCATAGTGGACATACCATCTTAGCCTGATTTCCTTGGCCTTGATTTCCTTGATTTGGGGTCCTTCCACCCCTACCTCTGCCTTGATTTCCAGACCTTCCACCCCCTCTTCCTCTGTTACCTCCATTGCATCTGCCTCTGTTAGAGGAATAAGAACCAGATCCTTGAGTGTCTTGAGTGAAAACTTTGTTCCCAGCAAGCATAGTTGTAGGTTGGTGATTATCAGCACCTGACTGTCCATTCAATCTAGCAATCAGCCTCTTATGTGTAATGAGTTGTGACTGTAATTCATGCCAACTTAGTGATCCAACTCTAGATATAATATTGACAATGGCAGACTCGTATTCCCGATCTAAACCTCCAAGAGTGGCCAAAATCAGCTCTGATTTGCCAATTGGATACCCAGCTCCTGCTAATTTGTCTGAATATCCTTTCAGTTCCACCAGATAATCTGCCATTGTCTTCGGCCCTTTCCTAGATTTGGTTAGGGCATCCTTGTATTCCAACATTTTGGCTTCAGCTTGACTATTGAACAATGTTTCTAACGTTTCCCAAATTTCCCTTGCAGTATTACAACCAACAACTTCTAACAAGGCTTGTTCTGTCATGGATCCAAGAAGCCAACCCACAAGCAGATTATCAACAGTATCCCAATTATCAGGGGTGGTATGAAGAGACATACCTCCTAGGCTCCTATCATTGTTGATCTGGGTCGATTTCCAGTTATGTTGTCTTCCAGCTTGTGTCCTTTGATGACTGGAAGCACAGTGTATCGCCACAGCAGGTAATTGTTCCGATCAAGCTTAACCGAGCAAGTCTGAGTCAAATGACCGGTGAAGGGAGTATTCTATCCAGAAGATAGTGGTACAATCGGAGGTAAGAGCGATCCTGGTGTTCTGGGAGAAAAAATTTGACCTCCAAAACCCATTGAGAACAGTGGTGCTGAGATCCCAGTATTCTCCGATAGAGACGGAAAGAATGGTGAAAGAGATCAATAGCTGAAAGGATTAGTGACCGGAATGCCGATGGTGGGAACGCGGTGGTTGCTCCTCCACTTGGAATCTTGATACTTGAGCCTTCAGCTACACTCAAACCTTCAACAGATACTGCCGCTGCTACATCCGTTCCTGGCGGTGCAGTGACGGCGGAGAACGGTGGTGCACTCATGGCTCCGATACCAACATAAAAGCAGAGAAGAAGAGATTATCTTCAATAGATTTTGTGTATCTTGAATTAATACAAAAGCACGTAGTACCACAATACATAAATACTAATATCAAGGAATCTTATCCTAACAAACTGTAACACATGTTACACACTCACACAGCCACTTGTCACTACCATCACATAACACATCATCTAACACCGTGTATCAGTTTACTAAAGGAAATGTAAATGCTTGGTGGAATCTCAGGTGGTGGTTAGTTGACGTAATGAGTCGGGCCTTTACGGTTCATTAATTTTCTTTTTTATTTTTTTTTTATTTTTTTAATTTTTTATTATTTAATTTTGAGAAGTAAGGTTCATTAAAATTACGAAGCAGAAACCAAAGCTCACCTTGTGGGTTATGACATCGATGAAGCCATTAAGATTAGTCATCATCATCCCTCTTGTAGTAAAGCAGTCAAATCTCTTTAATTCAGTGTGACAGTCCAGCTAAGCTTTCTTTAACTCCTTGAGGTTTTTGAGGTGAAGTGGCGAGGTGAAACGATCGTAACCACACGCTTTAAATACTGAATTATGTGTCACATACGCCACACGGACCATGTCCGCATACGTCTATACCAGGGAAAAAGCACCCTTCTTTAACTCCTTAAGTATGGTAAGTTATTGTGTGGAGACACCGTGTGACAGTTTTCGAGCACACAGTTTTATTTTGTATTTAAACCGTAGTTTTTTGATCGTTTCACCTCATATCTCTCACCACACAATAAATTTTCCTTAAGTATAAACAAAATTACAAATCATATCACTTAAAATTAATGATCAGCCATCATCAAATGATGGTTCGTTGACACAATTTTCCCTCGGAAGGAAATGAAGGGAAAAAAATTGTGTGCTTGCTGTATTTTTATGAAGTGGTTGTAGGGCTGAGTAAAAAACCAGTAAACCAATCCAAATCGTAAACCGATCTAAACCAATCCAAATTAACCAAATCAATAGAAAACCAAATGAATTGGTTTGGTTTGGAACCAAACCAAACTGCATTGGATTGGTTTCAGATATTTTTTTTAACACCCAATCCAAACCAAACCAAGCCAAAATTTTAATACATTAATTATATAAATTATATATTATACTAATTATATATTATACTCATTTGTCTTATACCCATTTTCGGTAGGAAAATTTATATCCGTTGGTAAAATCAACTGTGGTCTTTTAAAGTCATTGTCTGGGGGAATGTGAATAGGAATGACATTATAATGCCTTGTAGGACAATTTTGATGCTTTTGATGACAACTGACAATGGGAAAGCTTTAGGCCATTGTTATTGGCCTTATTGTTTTCATTTATCTATGCTTATATTCAAGTTGCAATTTTTGCTTTAACTGTTGGCTGCTGCTTGGAAACACATTCATTTTGATCATTCTCCTACTCAGTCACGCAAGTTGGACTTGTCTTATTTTGCTCATTGAAAAAATGAACATTGATCTAATTCTATTTCATTGTTTTTTTCATGGAGCCATGGAGGTTGTAGGTTTTGTTGGCTGCTGTTGGAGTTGGATTGGATGCTTGTTTTTGCTGTGGTTTGCTATGTTGTTTTGGTTGGAAGATGCGCATGGTGTTTTGATCATTTTGTTGTGTCAACATTCAGCCTTTTTCTCTTTTGATGTAAATATGTAAATCAGTAAATGCATGTATGTAAGTATGCAACTATGGAGGATTGATTGTAGCTAAATTATATTGTAATGTATGTAGCTACTTAGAGTTTATGTAAAAAATGTTGGTTTTGTCAAATTTTTTTTTAAGATTAGGCTTGTTAAACCGAAACCAATCCAATCCAAACCGAAACCAATTCGAACTAAACCATTGGGGTTGACTTCATTTTGGTTTGGTTTGGGGAACGAATTATGGCGCCCCAAACCAACCCGAGTCTTTCAAAACCAAACCAAACCAATCCAAGCTCACATCAAAACTGTCAGTTTTTAAATTTGATTTAGACTTGTTGTTCAAATTTTTAATCTGTCACTTCACTTTTAAATATACTTGTAACACCATGAATTTTCGTTAAGGGTAAAAATGGTAATTGGTTATTTAGTTATAACCTAATTACTATATATCCTAATTAATTGATTAAAAATGGTTTAATTAAAAGCAAATGGGAATTAATTATTTTACCATAAATACAATCCTCCACCCACAAACACACACACGACACAAGTTCTGGAAAAAAGAAGAAGAAGAAGAAAATAGGGGGAGAGGCGACGCAGATGGAGCTAGGATGGGGAGAAATAAATCTTCAATCGCGTGGCTAATTCGTTGGGATTTTGGACACACCACAGAAACGGAAGTCATCGTCTCATCCACGATGAACGTTTCCACACCAACTATTCTCAATTCCTTAAGTTTTCAATTTAGCCCTAAATTTGGAATCTTAATCGTTTTTGAGAAAAGTATTTACTTTAATTGTGTAGAGGGTCATATTAATCGTACTATACCGTTTATGGATCGTGTGTTGTTCGTAGAAGTCGTGAATCAAAGGATTCACGTGGATTGCTTTCAATTTTGCTTTGGATTTTGCTTTTAATCACTAAAAGGTAAAGAAGTGTTCTTTAAACTGGAATTTGGTTGTTTTGTCGTGAAATACACAAAAGGTACCTCCTTCTCCAGCAAATGACTAAGAGACTTGGCAATGCGTGGGAAATTCACAATAAAACGCCAATAGAAACCGGCATGCCCAAGTAATCCTCTCAAAGTCTTCAAATTAACCGGAGGAGATAGCTTCTCAATAGCCTCAATCTTTGCCTTGTCCAATTCTATGCCCGCTTCGGATATCTTGTGTCCCAAAACAATACCATTTGCCACCATCAAATGTCACTTCTCCCGATTGGGAACCAAGTTTGTATCTTCTCAACGTTGTAAAACACGATCTAAGTGAGAGAGGTACTCTTCAAAAGAATCCCAAAAGATGCTAAAATCATCCATAAAAACGTCCTCGAGGAACTTCTCCACCATGTCGGAGAATATCGCCATCATACATCTTTGGAAGGTGTCCGGTGCATTACATAAGCTGAATGGCATCCTCTTGTAAGCAAATGTCCCATATGGAGAAGTAAAAATAGACTTTTATCGATCTCCGGCCATAATAAGGATTTGTAGGTATCCCGAATAGCCATCAATGAAGCAATAAAATTTGTGTCCACATAACCGCTCCAACATTTGCACAATATACGGTAGTGGAAAATGATCTTTCCTTGTGTGATCATTCAACCTTCGAAAGTCAATACACTTGCGGTATCCGGTAACTTCTCTCATTGGGATCATCTCATGCTTATCATTCTCCTCCACGTTAAATCCACCATTCTATGGAACAACTTGCGTTGGACTCACTCACTCACTATCCAAAATTGGAAAAATTATCCCCATCTCGAACAGCGTGATAACCTCTTTCTTCACCACTTCTTGCATGTTAGGGTTTAGTCGGTGTTGTGGTTGAGCACATGGATTTGCATCATCATTCAAAATGATCTCGGGACTTATACCCTGAATATCCCCCATGGTCTGTCCAAACGCTCTCTTGATTTCTAAGCACGCGCAAAAGCTTTTCTTCCTGCAAAATGGTTAGTGGCGAAGAAACAATAACATGAAGTAAATTATCATTCTCAAGAAAAGCATATTTACGATTGGGGGTAAGGGTTTCAACTCCGAATTCCTTGGTGGCTCCTCCACCGAAGGCTTTAATACCGGCCCATCAAGCTTCAACTCCAAGTACGTATGCCATGGTTTCTTGCCAAAGACCCGACCGACATCTAGGTTAAAGATCACCTCTTGCATTTCCTCATCATTCTTATCACCATCATAAATAGATAGGGCTAGACATTGCTCAATTTTGTCTCCAAAATCCTGCATGTTAGTACGTTCCACACCAAGAGAAGACAAAGCATCAACAAAAGAACACGACTCTAGTGCATGGTATTGATCTTTCATGGCTTTAAAAATGTTGAAGACAACTTCTTCCTCATTAACTCTCAAGATTAACTCACCCTTCTGAAAATCGATTAAAGTTCTTCCCGTGGCAAGGAATGGTCGACCAAGGATAAGAGGTGTGGAATAACCTTCATCCATATCCATTACCACAAAGTCGACGGGAAAATAAAACTTATTGACCTTCACTAATACATCTTCAATGACTCTCCTTGGACGTTTTATAGATCGATCCGCACATTGGAGAGTTATCTCCGTATTCTTAAGCTTCCATATGCCAAGTTTCACAATGTCCTCATAGGCCACAAAGGTCACAAAGCACATTCTTAAACAAAAATCCCCCAATCTCATAGGGGATAGTAAAACTCCCGGGGTCTTTAAGTTTAGTTGGGAGCTTATGTTGAAACACGGCGGAGCACTCTATATTGTGACAAATATTCTCATATTCCTCCACACGTTTCTTGTTTGAAAGAATATCCATGAGAAACTTACCATAGGTAGGCATGGTGGTGAGTGGTGAGTGCTTCGGTGATGGGAATATTAATGTTTAGATGGCGAAAAGTATCGAGAATATGTGCATATTTCTTATCCATCTTCATCTTTTTAATTTGTTCTTTTGGGGGGGGGGGGGAATTGACTCAAGATAAATGATTTTAGGATTAGAACTCATACCTCCCTTACCATTCTCATGTGATGAAGTGATTGAAGGTTTTCTAAATGATTGTGCAATTGGCGGACACCAAACTCTCCTGATTAGCTTCAGGAACCTTCTGCTTACCTTTGGTGGACGTCAACTTCATATTGACGGACGAAAAGTCTTCTTCCTCAAAATCAAGATCATTATGTTCAGCGTTGGTAGACGCCATTCCATGACACCGATTTTTTGGCGGACGCCATGTCTATTTTGGCAGACGCCAAAGTGTCAATTTCAAGATCATAGTGCTTATGTTTTGTGTTGGCGGATGCCAAATCTATCATGGCGGATGCCAAGTTCTTTTGTTTAGGAACTGGGCTTTTTGTTTTGAACTGGAGGATGCCAAACCATCATTGACGGACACCAAGTTATGCTTTTCATTAAATAAGGTTCTCAAATCACTAGATCTCGGATTTTTCAAGGTTCTTGGAACCTTCACCCATCCCCCTTCCCTTTCCACCTCCACATAACCATCATCCTTGAAAAAGATTTCAACAATATCTTTCTCTTGCTCACTTAACACCATCTCCCCATCCTCTTTATCTTCTTCAACTTCATCTCTTCCACACCTTTTACCACTTCGAGTTATAATAGCATTGACCCCTCTTGGACTTCTCTCTGCATTACTCGGCAAACCACCCGGCGGTCTACTACTTTTCTTCTATCATTCTATACTCAAATGGTCTTCAATACCATGCATTAATGCTTCCACATTTTAGTTCTCATATCATGTCCACTCGTCGATGTTTTCAACATACCAACATCTTGAGTCACTGTCCCTATAGAAGTCATCATTGATTGCATATTTGTGGATTGAGTAGCAACAACACACATAAGGTTCTCCATCTTTTGCTCAAACGAACAACGTCCTTCATTGGTTGACACAAACTTTGTTGTGAAGGGACATTTTGAGTAGGGTTATGTTGATAAGTTGAATGTGATAGTGGTGCTTGATTCGAAGAATTCTTTTGATAACCTTGGTGTTGCACATTGGAATTACAAGAACTCTTTTGTTGTTGAGCAAGGGATTGACTTGGTCTGTGATTTGTCGAATTATCGGCCGAAATGAAGGTAGTATGATCTCTTTGAATGCTATTTATACGTATTGGTGTAGGCATTGTTTAGCTTCCGGTGTTGTTGAATGAAGCTCACTTCTTCTTTCGAATAGTCACCGGCCTTCACAAGTCCCAATGGTACATTATCATCATTCTTCATACCTTCATAAGCCTCTTCAATAGGCTCATTATCTCCCAAACTCTTGCTTGATTGCATCTCATCAACTTTCTTGCTTATAGATGCCAATTGTGCTAACACTTTGCTTTGCTCTGACGAATCACCAACAAAAGCAACTTTTCGATAGTTGGAACCGGTTTCCCACATTTTGTTATTCTTGGCTACCTTCTCGATTGCTTCATAGACATCTTGAGCTGCACTCATCATTAAAGAACCATTGCATGCACCATCTATTTGTGTTCGTGCATCTTTCTTCAAGCCATGGCAAAAGAATTAGATTTGCATATCCAACGGATAATCATGATCGGGGCATGCATTCAACAACCTATTGTACCTCTCCCGTGCTCCGCTTAAAGATTTTTCATGGCCTTACTTAAAAGTATCAATTTAAACTTTCAACTCAAGTTTCTCCCCGGTAGGAAGTATTGCTTCAAGAAATCATTTTATACTTCATCCCAGTCGTGAGAGAATGGTGAGAGGAAGTGACATCAACTATTCCTTAGCTCTCCAATCAATTAAAATGGGTACAATGCAAGACGTGTCATTTCTTATGAACCTCATTGTTCTTTGTTGTATTACAAATCTCCTCGAAGTTGTAGAGATATTTGTTGGTGTCCTCATATGGCTTCCCTTGAAATTGAGCTCGGTTCTTTACCACGCCAATGAGATGATACTTTCTCTCGAAACTTTTGGCATCAATGTTTGGGAGACGAATGGGGTTGTTTGGTTCATCCCTTCGCCTCACCGCTTGGTCGCATATTGGCCTTGGATTTTTGGCAGGATTTGGAGGTGGGTTGTTGTTGTTTCGGTTTTGATTTCAGTTCGGGTTGTTGTTGAGTTTTGGTTGTTTAGAGGGGGTTGTGGAGGTAGTTGAGCACCTTGAGGTTGCTTCTTGTGGATTTTGTGGTGGAATTGGTGGATTTGGAATTTGGGGATTCGGATTTCGCTCGATGTTTTGGGCATTATCATGTTCTTGCCCTCCTTGATGTGCATTTTCATGTGTTTCATCCATTTCTCCTTCTTGGCAAAATGACCCTAGCGAATATTCTTATCCAAGGTCCAAAGTACAGAGAACTTGACCAACCTTTCTCTCAATTATTTGACCCTTGATAAATGTGTTGATATCCGGGATGTAAGGAATGGCGGGGTCCTTGGCTCGTCCGATCGGTTCATTTACTACAAAAGAGAAACAACAAAAACACAATCAACTAACACTTGGTGACTTACAAAGAGAGGTAAGCACCAAAAGAAACAAAAAGAAAATATAAGGAAAGAACGACTTGATCCCAGTTAATATAAGTATCAACCGTTACACAATCCGGCAACGGCGCCAAAAACATGATCGAACATTTCTAGGTGTCCATAATCTTCGGCAAGTATACTGGGTCAATTGTAGTCTACTAAATGGAGTCAAGGTTGTATCCCTCAAGGATTGTGAGGTCAAGTACTGATGAACATTATTATCTTGGCCTAAGTCAACAATTAACAAGATAGTAAAGGGTCTAAGATCAAGCTAGAAGCTCAATCAACTACAACTAACTAAAGGGGTCAAATCAAATGATAAAAGGCCGAGCCAAGACAATGCAATGATCAAGTATATCTCTACTAGTATCATGAGAATGAACAACTTTCTTACCTTCCAATGGTGCTCAAGTGTGTGTTACCGGTGCAACCTCTAATTTAGCAATTACCCCTCATACAAGTGTCCGTGATTACCCTATACCTCCTCATTGATCTAAATAAACTCTAGACCTAATGATTCATCATGATAAAGCTCTAGAGTTCAAAGACAAGAAATAAAGCCCAATTAAGAAATCGAGTTCCACTTAAGGTCGATTATACCGTTTGGTCTTCCTATCTCTTTTCCTTCACAAAGAATCTCCTTTTGGTCTCAACCAATGTTAGGTCTTGAATCCAACACAAACATGAAATTCAAATAAGAAGAGATAAAAACACAAGAGGCTATGAACAATGCACAAATATTCTCCATAATAATAGAGATAAAGAACTATCACAAAGGCATCATCTTGGCTAGTAAGAAAGCTAGCCACTCATAGCTATGAAATCCAACATGTCAAGAATGGATTTCATATCTATGACAACAAAAAAATAATAAGTAAAGTCTAAAAACCTACCCAACTAAAAGCTATCAACTTCAAGAAGTTAAGGAAACTTGCATTCAATTCAAAAGTAGCTCGAATGGAGTTTACACCAAAAGATGGAAACTTGTTTCCAAGAAAGATTCCAAGAATCAAAACAAGAATTCTTAATGTTTACAAGTTGAATTGTTAGCTAAACTATGGTGGATATTGGCTAGAAGAGCATTGAACATGGAGTTGCCTTCAAGCTAGGGTAAAAGGTAGATGGAATGATGTTGTGATTGAAAATTAAATGTCCTAACTTAAATGCCACATATGCACACTTTGGTGGCTGCCAAAATGTTTTTGCTGCCACCAGGGCATCTTGGCGGGCGCTAACCTCTGCAAAGTAGTTGGTGGCAGGTGGCAGGTGTTAGACATAATGCATGGCGGTAAATATGATCTTTAAAGTTGGCAGGCTCCTAGAGTATATTGGCGGACACCAAGCTGGTGTTGGAGGACACCTACAGTGTAATTTCTCCAATTTGGACTCTGCTTGGGCTTGGTGTTCGCCAAAGGCATGTTGGCGGATGCCAACAACTTCAAAATGTGATTTCCCGCTCTTTTTTGCATCGAATCGAATCGCAATCAAATCCAAGCTTTGACACTCCAAAATCTAAGCTCTCGAGCTTCGGTATCTATGCTACAAAACGAAAAACAAGTATACCATGCGTAAATCCGAACAAAACTTGGCCAATAGAGCCTAGATAAGCAACAAAAGTATCGTTTATATAATATTTACTATGTATGCAAAATCTTCCAAATCTTC
Organism: Gentiana macrophylla; assembly: GCA_026214975.1. Taxonomy (NCBI): domain Eukaryota; kingdom Viridiplantae; phylum Streptophyta; class Magnoliopsida; order Gentianales; family Gentianaceae; genus Gentiana; species Gentiana macrophylla. The sequence continues at coordinate 39,246,073 of CM047810.1, forward strand.
ACAATAGTTGCTCGAAATGATACAAAAACACCAATTAACGCATGAAAAATGTGGATAAAACATCATAAAACGTATCATCTAGTTGACTTACATCACTTGCGCATCCATAGCTACACCCAGCTATTAGGAAAGTGTATCATGTGTGGAGTGATTTAAGGGAATGATCCGTAATTATCGGAAGTAATTACAGAAAAACAAAATATAAAATATAGAACACAAATATAATATTCGTTTTATTAAATAGATCGAACAAAATAACTATTACCATATAGATCTGACTTGAAACAGAAACGAAATTAAATTAAAACACATAAAATAAAGGACTAGAGATCAAACCGATGCGAGTAAGTTACTCTTTTATTAAGACACATTGCTCTGGTATTGTGCCCACGGTAGTAGAAAATGTCTCCCAAGATTGAATAGCTTTACGTCTCGGATTTAAAGGGACTTCGAAAATCCAAACTCCGGAGAATTTACAGAGTGCTCCGACTTATCTTCAACTCAAGAACTAAGACTGTATGAGAGATACTTTGTAGTGGAAGATACTAGATAAAATTTGATGCTCTAATCTTCACCTATAAGGTTCTCTATATAGTGGAGTGGAGACGGTTAAAACTCGGTTGTCTTAACCCATAAGCCAAGATACCGCATTTTCTTGGCCGACTTAAGCACGTGTTTTTCCTTAACTTTCCTTCAAGAAAGGTTAATTAGGCTGACATTAATTAACCACATGTCAATTAGGTTAAGCTGGCCTTAATTCTGCCAACTTAGTCCGCGTTTCGTCACATCCACACTAATCTAGAACCTTCAAGAATGTCGCGATTAAAACTGTTAATTAGATTAATTTTGGTAAATTTCATAAGGAATTTTTTTCCATAAAATTGATAGTGGCACCCGAACCGAGCTCGAGAACAAAAGTGCTCTTTCCTCTTGGGGCACATTCATAAGTGTCACACTAGCACTTAAATATGGAGCTCAAGTGTAAAGTCCCACATCGGCAAAATAAGAGAATGTTCACCCCCATATAAGTGTGAGACATAAAGGTCTTGTCAACTCGGTTTGCCTTTTTAGACCAAGCGAGGACGGCGGTCTAAGCAGTTGACCGGACATTTATGATTCATTTAGCACTACCAGGCCCGGGGTCTGAGGTCGTTACAGAATGGTATTCGGAGCCGACTATCAGACGGAACTATGCGCTGCACCGTACAAGAAGACGGTGTAAGGATGGCCTCTAGTTACCTCTGGTAGGGACGATCCGGGAAAAGTCTCGGCCGTCCTAGCGAGGACGCCAGTCCCGTATAAGGGGGGAGAATGTAAAGTCCCACATCGGTAAAATAAGATAATGCTCACCCCCATATAAGTGTGAGACATAAAGGTCTTGTCAACTCGGGTTAGCCCTTTTAGACCAAGCGAGGATGGCGGTCTAAGCAGTTGACCGGACATTTATGACTCATTTAGCGCTACCAGGCCCGGGGTTTGGGGGCGTTACATCAAGTCTCCCATTTTACCTATATGGAGATTTGAGTTGATCTCCCTTTCAACTCCTCTCTCACACATGTTTTTCATGAACTTTAGGCATTATTTTCTCATTCACCCGGCATTCGTATCGAGTGATTCCAATTCCAAACATCATCTACTCCATGAGTAGTATTTTAGACGTAATAAGCTCCCGGTGAATCACACCAGAGCATATCCGAAATTTACGCTAAAGTTGATTGTTTCAACACATGTACCCAGGGGCGGATCTAGGTAGATGATATGCCGGGTCCATGGACCCCGCTAAAAATAAAAATACTTTGTATTTTATCTATAGAAAAATATTTCGGATCCCATGAAAAAAATTATTTACTGTGTTAAATATTTATGGACCCCGCTGAAAAAAAGTTCTGGGTCCGCCACTGCATGTACCAAACCCACTTCATGTGACTTGGTTTATATATATCCAACAATCCCCCACATGAATGAAAATTAATGCAAATTCAAATGTGGACTCTGAAAAGAAGTTGGACTAAAAATATTACATCATGAGAGGTAACTTATGGCCTTGAACCTACCATAGTGAAGTACTATCAGATTTACTCGGCTAATTAGTGAACTCGGCCTTGAACTGTTTTGTCTTTAGTGTAAACCAAGGCAATATCACTCCCACAATATTTCCCATAACACCCTTCGGTTCTCATAGTTGTGTTCATCTCGGCCCGGGACAACACTTGGTTTCAGAAAGTGCTTTAAATAATTCAAGCCTAAAAATTCTCACAGAAGCAGTCTCACTTCGCACTTACATAGGTGACCACTTATCAACAGTATTCTACCATACCCCACTTGAACATCAAGATATAAGAATCAATAAAAACTTTTCTGTAACCTCACACCCTCTATAGAAAACACTTTTATTCTAACAAAATGGGTAAGTGTTCAATTGTTTATTATTACATAGTTGTCCTTTTTGAACAATGATCTTGGGATCTTCAGTCAACATGGTTGCGTTGCCATTATAAGGAAACATGCATTTTAGGCTTCAGTCTCATTCCGTTTGTCAATCTTGACATGTGATCTTTAGCTAAACCTTTGGTAAGCGGATCTGCAATATTCTTCTTCCATCTTACATTATCGATGGAAATGACACCACTAGAGATCAACTGTTTAATGGTATTGTTTCTACATCGTATGTGTTGAGACTTACCATTATACATACTATTCTGTGCCCTTCCTATAGCCGGATGACTATCAGAGTGTATGCAAATAGCAGCCACTGGATTAGGCCAACATGGAATATCCTCAAGGAAATTCCTAAGCGATTCAGCTTCTTCTCCAGCCTTATCCAATGCTATAAACTCAGTTATGCACGTTTGTCTGGTTGACTTCCAAGACACAACTGCTCCATCAATCGTGAATAAGTATCCATTAGTGTACTTCGAACCTTTCGTATCTAATATCCAGTTGCCATCACAGTACCCTTATATCACTGCTGGATATCTCGTATACAGCAATCCCAGACTCATAATGTACTTCATGTACCTCAACAATCTATTGAGGGCTTTCCAATGATTATGGTCTTAATTAATCGTGAACCTACTCAGTTTATACACTGCATATACTGAGTCCGGTTGTGTATAGTTGGTTATGTACATCAGACTTCCAATAACTGGAGAATATCTCAATTGATCCATGATCGCACCATAATTAGTACTATAAAAATACCCTTATCTACCCCGGATTATGCTCAAATGATGAGTTGATGGTTAGATTATTGTATGAAATATGTGTCAATTTCCTAGAGTTGGTTCCTTGATCAATAATTCTGCATCTTTATATTTTATCCCGATATTTGGTACTGTTTTGTCTCATTTTGTGTGATTTTGAAGAGTACCATAGTACGGAGCCGAGAACGGACTTGATCTATATTATAGAGAAGACATGGGCGCCGGTCAGGAAAAGTCTGTATGAAGTCTGTTGGGTCAGAAAGAAGGAAAAAAGGCCCGAGGCCGCGGAAACCCTAGCCACAGCCGCAGAAACTTGGGCAGCACGAAATCAGAAGAGCCGTATTTTGTATTAAGTCGGTTAGGTCGAGGTTTTTATGTTGGTTTACAGCTCTATATAAAGGTTGTACCAGTATCTTGTAACATAAACTCTCATATTTTAAATCTATCACAACTATTATATACTTTCGATGAAATATAGAGTTCATGATTTTATTTTGAGTTTGTTTGCTTGGTTATCTCCTCCAATCCATCAACTAGCATGAGTTGGTCAAGCTAGATCCGCCATTTATAGGGGTATGAAGCTTTGAATGTTCCTTTGTATTTTCATCAAGGTAGATTAAGTTAGATTAACGTGTTGTAATTAATGTGCATGTCTAAACGAATCGTAATTAACTAGAATAACCAGAACAGAACGATGTAGATTTTAGAATTTGGAACCACCGCCGCCGCGGAAGCGACGGTCTATATCGCAGCCGTGTGACAACTTTTAGGTCACCCTAATCTGAAGATTCAACGTCAGCTACGTTTATCTACAGGTTTAATTAGCGATTATATAGATCTGCCCAATCTGGTATTCGTACATCGTAAATTAACATAAATGACGACGATAACGTGAAGTGTTAGTTTGGACATAGTATGGATCAATCCCTAGGAACGTGCTAGTCAATCCACGATAGATGCTTAGGGAGGTTCTCGGTCTTAAACCTGCACTTTCTAAAACTTATTGTGTGTGGGTTAATACAACCAACGAAGGAGGTTAACTGCACAAAGATATCTACTGTCTTTTCAATGGAAGTAGGTAAATTAGGATATTGCACCCGTAGCTTAAAACTGATTAAAACACGTTCTTGTTAGACTAGGATATTACGAGGAAAAGTAGACATAAGGATTAATTACGCCAAATAGGCGATCGGAGAGGAGAGATACACCAATTACCTTCATGTTCTTATGTTGGTCTAGGGACCGCTATTTGTCTTCTTGGTTAGGTTTAAGAGTTATTATCTGTGTTGAATTGTCTATGTGGGATCGACCTTGACTCGCACCTACTATACTACGATTGACCTAGTACTCTTGCTAGTATTTCGTGCGTATTGGTGGCTTACACACAGATCAAGTTTTTGGCGCCATTGCCAGGGACAATGGCCAATGTAGATAATAATTTCATTAAATCTAATTAAGAATTTTTCATTTCCTATTTGTTGCTTTATTTTAGAGTCTAGAGTCTGTTCTGTGTCAATCCTGTATAGTTTACAACCATAAGAAGGGAATCAGCTTCCGGGACCGCGACATACCTTGCCGCAACCGCAGGATGCTGAAACTCAGTTTCTGCCCACTTCTTTGTTTTTATGTGTTCACCCCTATATGTTTTTAGTTAATAGGTCTGCTACAGTTGGGTCTGGACCCAGCTGAAGCGGGAAATTACTAACCGTGTTTTTGTTTTATTTCGTCTATTTTGGAAGGATACATAACACTTTTGATATCAACTCAGAAAGATCGTAAGAATCCAAAGTCAACTAGCACTATGCCACGAACTATTTTGAACATCGTTCCCATCTCTATATACCCAGGCTCAAAGGCACGGGAGCAATATGAAGCGGACAAGAAGAGAGTGGAACTGGAAAAGGAAGCAGTCAGAGCTGAGAAGGAATACTAGAGCTATCACCCAAGTGTGTTTCCTATTGAGTTAATTGATATATCTTCTATTGATTCTGATCCTGGGGAGGATCATGTCATCATGTTCTCTGAGTCAGAGGATTACCCTGACTCAAACACTATCGTCAAGGTAGGTGACCCTGGTACCTTTAGACTCCTAGTGTCAATTAATGGAGTATCCTTAGGATTAGGGATGTGTGATTCCGGCTCTAGTTGTAATATTCTCCTTCTCTCACTCTGTAAACATGCAAATTCAAGGTTGATATGGATGAGGTACGAAGTATGCGTTTTGTCGATCATGAGGTCGATATGGTCACTGGTAAACTGAGAGACTATGAGCTCAGAGTGGGGAGTTTTGTCTTCCCAACTGACTTCGTAGTATTGGACTTACCCGATGATCCAAGTGCTAATTTTTTGTTAGGGTGTCCAATCTTATCAACCAGTCGAGCCATTATGGACTGCGATAATGGTGAAATCACACTTAGGGTCAATAACGATGCTAAAACTTATACGATCCTAGAACCACTACCAAATTGACCAGGACAGTACCATGTTAGCTCGAGTTCTGGAGAAGTTAAAGTCATAGAGATAGAGGACATTGGAGATAAAAGAAAAAATTGGTAGTAAAAACCGAAGAGCAGGAATTTCTGACAGTGCTACTTCAAGAAAGAGACGAGAAGATTCAAAAAAATGCGCCAAGGGATGCAGTCAATTTTGACAAGTCCACCCAGCGTAGTGATAGTTTGAAGTCAAAAGTTGAAAAAGTGAATTCTTTGGACAACAAGAGTAAATCTCGATGTAGACATGGAAAGCTGAATGCACTGGTAAGGAAGGCCAAGAGTGCAGGGCTGAGAGCTCAAGGTTTTACTAAGGAGTTTCGAGAAAATGCACTTCTGGATAGAAATGAAGAATGCTTCTACTTGGGCATAAAAGCCCGGGGAAAGAACGGATAGAAAAGTAGGGAAGATGCATCTCGGTGAAGGCCCCCTGAGTGCAAGTTTGGAAGGTGAAGACCCGAAAAACTTACATAGTAGAAGTCAAAAGAAAGTCGAGTTGGCAACTCTAAACATAGAACTACTACTTACCCTTAGGTTGTAAAGAGTCAAACAAAAGTAGTTGGAGTGAACGAAAAGCTTTTTTTTCATCCTACCGCATCCTGAAGTTTCATACTAAGGGATGGTGAGAAGTTTTTTTTTACTTGTTGGGCAATCCGGTGAAGTAGGTTAGAAGAGTCGGAAAGAGAATACAAGAAAGGGAAGGACTTAGCCTTTGAGGAGTCAGTTATCGATTGAGAAATTGTCAAGGATTAGATAAGAAGTGAAGTTGTACTGAGGTTTTAAGGGATCTGGAAGAGGAAAACTCACGCAGCAGCGAGAGTTCCTCATGCAGCCGCGAACAATATAGAGTCCAGTTCCCGACATTTGGCTATATTCTGGGAACTCAGGATGGCGCATGGACCCCACGTGCTGTATCGAAAATCTGATGGGGGCAGTCAGCCGTCCCATCTCACATTTCCACTACTCCACCTTTTCCTCTTCCCCAGTACTCCACCATTACTCCACCATTCACCTCAATCCCATCAAATCCTCCCTCAATCCACTCACCCACCATTAATCCTTCCCACTCTTCCAAACAACATTTTAATATTCAAATTCATCCTATCCTTTTCCCATAAACCACCATTTACCTTCACCATTCTTCATCACAAATAATATTTCTTCTTCTTCTTCAAAAATTTTGGCAGTACCACCACCAGCTCTAAACCATCACTAAACAATCACCACTTACCCACGATTTTCATAACCCAAAATCCGACCTTTTCCCTAAATTGCCATTGTCAATTTTAAATTTTTGCTTTCTGTTGGACATATTTTTAAGTTTTAGTGATGAGTGTCAGACTAGCTGTTATAAAGCAAAGGCAAAAAGTTGTCTAGATTAAATGTATAGGTTTATTAGAGTTTCATCTTTGTATAGGTTTGATCAAACAAGCATTGTAAAAGGTCAGCTGACTTTCATCAACAAACCTGTCTAGGTCATTAAGGTACTTGAGTCAGTAGACTAGTTTAGGAACCTGCTGTAGACTGAAGGTTGAGGGCTCAAACTCAGTTATTGAAGGCTAAGGGATCAAACTTAGTATTTAAAGTCAAGGATATGGAATCAGAATTTAGGGAAGTCTGTGATGACCTAAACATATTACATATACCTTGTGTACAAGGTCTAAGTTCCATAAGTTAAGTGGTGATTGGAACTTAGTAATGTTCAATTGGTGTAATCTAACTTCACAATTAAAAGTTAGATAAAAGACAGTCAGCTGAAGTGTTTTATAAACACAGCAAACTTCGAGATACCGATCGATAAGCATTTCAAAGAGACTTACATACACAGGAACCTGCTGAATGCATATTTCGATTTAATCAAAGGTTACATTGGAAGATTACAAAGAAAAGGGCAGATAACAACTCTGGATTTTGTCAACAAATCAATGGTTAAGATTAAAGGGACGTTGGAAAGATTCAGAGCTTTATCCAATGAAAACAAGTCAAAGGGTGGATAATCAAAAAGCTCACAAAAAGCAAGCCGACGTGTCGATTATGCACACGGGACGTAATGCAAGTCAAGATGGGGACAAATCTGAAACGGCTATGTTTTGAATTTCAAACATAAGTCACAAGGATTCTCACCTATAAATAGAAGACCCCTGATACAGAAACAAGTGATGAAAATTGAAGAAAAACAACAATCAATCCTCTATCAGATTCTTATCAAGAAATCACCCTGCTGACATTACTAAGCTTAAAGCTACTGATCTAGTATATTCTTCAAGTGTAACCTGCTATCAAGTTACATCTAGTTCACACACTTGAAGACATCAAGCTGCTGATCATTTCATCCTGATCAAGCTGCTGAAAGCTGAATCACTTACTTGGTTCAAACTTTCTTTTACAAGAAACCTCAATAAAACAAAGGAAGCATCTTTGGGTGTCAAGGACTGTTGTTTGTGGTGGAGCTGGTGAAGAGGCAATCCTACCCTTCAAGGACCAATGGAATACTCTGAGCAGCAATCCTACCTATTCCAAGTGTTCAGTTTGTGAAGCCATAGTTATTGGTGAAGGACAGACAACTTAGGGATTTTTGTAACTGCAACCTCAAAGATCTCTAGTGAATTTCCTCCAACATCATAGGAGAAGAGTGGACTGACAGGATTACACCACCTGGAACCACTATAAAAATTGCCTACTTACTAGCTGCATTTACTTTCTGCATTTAGTATATTAAGCACATCAACCCACTGAAACTAGCAACTAAATCACACACTTACACTACTGAGTATCTGATACTTGGTATCATATTTTAACAACAAGTAATAAGGCTTAATTTGAATATATTCCGCTGCAACAAATTCAATAAAATCAACGATCAATGAGACTCATCGAGTGTCGGCCAGACTCTTGAGCGATCAAAAGAGGCTTCGAACTTGCTTTGAGTTTGTTAACTCCAAAAGTTTAAGTGTTAAGTTTATTTCTCCCCCCCTCTAAACTTAACCAAAGCCTTTTCAAGGGACCAACACTTCCTGATTTCATTCCCAATTATAGGGAGTTGTAGAGAACCCCCAAAATTCAGAAACCGGAAAACCAAAACTCAGGAAGCAACGAGACATCCTGTCGCGGCGACGAGATCAGTTTTTAGCAGATACTAAACCCAGTTCAGAGGATTTCATGGCTGGTAGAGGCAACCCCATCCCGAGATGTAGAGGAGGACAATAGAGAGACAGGGAGCCGCCATTCCCACTATAAATGGTGTTGACTAGTTCGCCTTTGTTGCTATCTATGAGTCTTTTCAGACTCATTAGAACGCACGGCCGGTTGCTAGGGAAAGAGGTGTTGACCTCAATGATTGTGGTGACATCATACCACATGTTCTTCAGCAACATGATATTGTGGACATGGCTTAAATCCCTTCTAAATTCAACGCCACCATCGTTCGCGAATTCTACGCCTACGTAGCGGCCAACCCCGAGTCTCACATACTATTGATCGAGAGGTCCACATTGATTTATCTATTGAGAATATCAATGCACGCTATGGCATAGAAAATGTCTCACTTCATGACGAGGAGTTCACCACTGCCACTAGAGAGCGCGATTTGGAGCGCTTGATGCTTATTGCTGAATACTATGATGTGCAGTGGGACTTCGATGCCAACAATTTCCCCCACTACCTTCTATTCAAATGAGCTGGCTTGGGATGCTCGTATGCTGCATAGATTCATCATTACTCATATTCTGCCCAATGCTCACGCAGACACGGTGACTTGTCGGTAGGTTGAGCTCATGTACTATCTCGATATCGAGCATGACGTAAACTGAAGGATGCAGGTTCTTAGATCTAAACGAGTTAGATCTATACGCAGCGGACGGATCACGATTTATATATCATAAAACATAATTAAAGGATTTAACAACTACAAGGGGGTTGAGATCATGTTACCAATATTAGGAAGAGAAGCCAAGATCTTCCGATGTGTTCTCCAAACGGTGGTTGGTGGACACCCTTCTTGATACACGAACCTCCTTGATATGCATCCGAGAAAAACCCAAGTTTTTCTCCAATCGGGTGGAGCTAAGGATCGAACTCCTTAGCCTTTTTTCTTTATGAATTTCGTGGCCTTATCCTTACCCTAGGGCTCGGGAGAACTCTCTTTTTATAGGCAAAATCCAAGAGAGAAAACCTATACCCAATCGGTTTAACAAAATAAAAGAGATAATTCTAAATATTATTATCCAATAAAAATAAGAGATAATTATAATCTTATAATAAGAAAAATATAATTATCCTTATATTAAAGAAGTAGTGTCTCGGCCGGTGTTTAGTTACAGCGAGGTTAGAAGTATAACTTCGATTTTTATTCTAAACTCTCTACGATATTTATGAGGTAAAATAGTTTCGGGAGAAAGGTTAAGAGATAAATAATAAATAAATTATTTTCTTTTATTTATCTAATTAATTATTTAACAAATAAATAACTAATTACACAATATATCATTATCCAGAAAACTAATTTCTTGGAAAATCCAAGACATATTAGCGCCACACTAAGCCCACCAGCGCTTCAGAAAAAATGCCTTTTTGTATTATTATATTATTTAAATTAAATAAATAATATCCATGCATATCAATTAATTAGCCCAACCAATTAATTATCACTGAGGCCCAAATAACAAGATTATTAGTCCGAATTACGAAAGCCACATCGGGGACCATGGACTATAACCGAGAGAGCTCCAATAATTAATTATTCATCGAATGTAATAAGTACATTAATTATTAATTCCGGGATTACGCCACCATAAACCCGAAATCGAACTCTACTGATTATAGATGTATACTTATACTCAACCCATGTGAGTGAATAAGCGTCCATTGATATAATCACTACATACGGATTAACCCTCCATAGATCGCCCATTACGAGTGGGAAGTCTCCGTGAACCCGACTCGAATATCTTATCCTTATTTACCATTAACCCCTAGTGATCAATTAGTTCACATATCGACTAGTAGCTAATTAGTCTAACATGAATCGGGCCCATCGATCATTTTCTTAGGGCTAACAAATAAGGGGATCGTCTCTCTACTTCCCAGCAGGAAGGAATGGATTCCATGTCTGTGAAAAATCGAACTACTCACTCATCCGGAGATAGTGCCAATGAGAAGTGGCTTGGAACACATTATTTAAGTGAACCGCAACTAACACATCAAACACTACCCCGGGACAAGCAAAGACTGTGATCACCTCGGGATTAAGGTTGATCCATATATGATCATCTAATGATTTAATAAGATTCCTCGATTACGGAATTATACCGAGAAATACAGATTAAATCGGTCCAAATCTATATGAATGCCATCATATATAAATGCCCCACGTAGGTACCTCTACCGACAAATCCGGATAAGACTATCACACCCTAAGGTGTTCAGGGCGCATTATTGGTGTTTTAATCAAGAGACCCTAAACTCGATTAAGTTCACCACGGACTAACAGCTTAAGCATATCTCCACTAACTCAATCCTCATGTAATCCATACACCGAAAGTTAAGTGGTTACATCTGAGATATACTTAGGGTTTGCGTGAGTGTATTACTTTACAAGCACAAAGCTTGTAACTAAGGTGAGATAAATTCCGTCATCCATTATTAAAAACAATTACACAAATTGTCTTTCGGGCACTACACCTAACATAAACATCGGCCTGTTGATGCATGATCAGATTCTCCAGGTTGCCAGGTCTATGAGAGAGCTTTTTCCATATGGCAACCTGATTGATGCATTGGTGACGGCAGCAGAGTGCCCGGTTATAGCTGCTGATGACAGAGTGGAGCCACTGCCCATTCTTGACAGCGAGTCAGTTACAGTCACAGGAAGGCGAAGAAGACGGCCAGTGATACCAGCACAAGGACGTGCTAGGCCTCAGCAGGAATTTCAGGCCACGGTGACTAGAGAGTTAGCGGATATGTGAGGCATGCTAACTCATATGATGGCGCATCTCAATATTCCACCTTATGCCCCACCACCGAGAGCTCCTAGGCATGGTACATCTTCTTCGGGGGCCGGCCCTTCTTCTACTCCACCACCTCATGTTGACGAAGACTACGAGGATATTGACTCTGATTAGGTCCTAGATCTTTTTTGTATTTCCATTCTTATTTTTCATTTTTTTTATTATTACTTTCCCGACTTTGCAAATTATGGATTTTTATTTTTAATAAATAAATGTTTTGAATGACTTTAATTGTTTCCACTTTTTAATTTGCTTAGTATCATTTCATATTTTATCGTGTTACTCCGAGTGCTCGCCCTGTTTTGTATGTTAGCTTTTTCGAGCAGATATTTCGCTAACTTTCGATGACATTCTGCCCGAGACGTGTTCAATACGGATTCATTCCTCTTGCTCCATGCTTAACAAGCTAAGTTCCTTTTCATTTTTAATATTTTCATCATTGAGGACAATGCTTCGATTAAGTGGGGGGTAGGAACGTCACTTAGCTTTTGACAGTTTATTTCATCACTTCTCTGACTTGTCACGACCTTTTTGATGCATTTTTCACCACTTAGACTTTTCGAGTTAGTCTCCAACACGATTGCAAGGATATGATATATTTGACCTTTTGAAGCTAATTAATTTCACTTTGTCTCGTAAACGGAATAAAAGTCGTGCCATTATTGAAGTAGTAGCGTATTAACCGTATTTTCTTTTCATGAACCGCCTTTTTAAGCACGTATAACGACAATTCCCAGTATGTAGGTGGATAATTATTATTTTGACTTGTGTTGAACCTTGTTTCCCGAGTTTTGTTCTACCTGTGGTCATTTAGGTCAAGTTGTGGATCTTATAAGGGCTAAGGAAAAATGGACTCGGTAGTTTATCAAAGTGTAGACCGTGTGGATAAATGATTATCATATATATATATACACACTATTTCTTTCTCTTTGGCAAGAGGGAAGCAAATTCGGAGTGTAAGACGCACGACCCTCGCATAATAAATAGACCGATAAACGTGAACCTTTGTGTAGTACTCGGTTCCTGATCCACCTTGTCCAGTTGACTTGAGATATGCAAAAAATAAAAATCTAAAAAATGGCATAAAGGATCGAACATTCTCGAGACGTCTAGTTAGATTGTGAGTTGGAATGGTAAAAGTCTATCTACACTACTATGGTCTGAAGGTTATTGCACACACACACACACACCGGTTCATGGATTGAAAAGTGTTTAATGCATTGCTTAGGAATATGAGTCAGCATGGTTCTTATCTCTTGGATTATGATACATGGTTGTTCTTAATCAATTTGTATATTGGTCCGGGGTTCATTTTCTGTCGCCTTTTTGTTCGGGACAACCAAAAGCTAAGTAGGGGTAGTTGATCGCACCATAATTAGTACTATAAAAATACCCTTATCTACCCCGGATTATGCTCAAATGATGAGTTGATGGTTAGATTATTGTATGAAATGTGTGTCAATTGCCTAGTGTCGGTTCCTTGATCAATAATTATGCATCTTTATATTTTATCCTGATATTTGGTACTGATTCGTCTCGTTTTGTGTGATTTTCAGAAGTACCATATTATGGAGCCGAGAACGGACTGGATCTGGATTATAAAGAAGACATTGGGCCCCGGTCAGGAAAAGTCTGTATGAAGTCTGTTTGGTCAGAAAGAAGGAAAAAAAGCCCGAGGCCATGGAAACACTAGCCGCAGCCACGGAAACTTGGACAACATGAAATCAGAAGAGCCGTATTTTGTATTAAGTCGGTTAGGTCTAGGTTTTTAGGTCAGTTTACAGCTCTATATAAAGGCTGTACCGGTCTTTTGTAACATATACTCTGCTATATTAAATCTATCACAACTATTATATACTTTTTATGAAATAAAGAGTTCGTGATTTTATTTTGAGTTCGTTTGCTTGGTTATCTCCTCCAATCCATCAACTAGCTTGAGTTGGTCAAGCTAGATCCGGCATTGATATAGGTATGAAGCTTTGAACGTTCCTTCGTATTTTCATCATGGTAGTTTAAGTTAGATTAACGTGTTGTAATTACTGCATGTCTAAACGAATCGTAATTAACTAGAATAAGCAGAACAGAATGATGTAGATTTCAGAATTAGGAACCACCGCCGCCGCGGCAGCGACGGTCTATATCGCAGCCACGGGACACCTTTTAGGTCACCCTAATCTTCAGCTACGTTGATCGACATGTTTAATTAGAGATTATTTAGATTTGGCCAAAATGGTATTCGTACATCGTAAATTAACATGAAGAACGATAAAGTGAAGTGTTAGTTTGGACATAGTCTGGATCAATCCCTAGGAACGTGCTAGTCAATCCACGATAGCTGCTTAGGAAGGTTCTCGGTCTTGAGCCGACACTTTCTAAAACTTATTGCGTGTAGGTTAATACAACCAATGAAGGAGGTTAACTACACATAGACGTCTACTGTCCTTTCAATGGAAGTAGATAAGATTAGAAGATTGCACCCGTGGCTTAAAAGTGAATTGAAATACGTTCTAGTTAGACTAAGAAATTACAAGGAAAAGTAGACATATAGATTAATTACGCCAAGTTAGAAGATCGGAGAGGAGAGATACACCAATTACCTTCATGTTCTTATGTTGGTCTAGGGACCGTTAATTGTCTTCTTGGTTAGGTTTAGGAGTTATTATCTGTGTTGAATTGTCTCTGTGGGATCGATCTTGACTCGCACCTACTATACAACAATTGACCTAGTACTCTTGCTAGTATTTCATGTGTATTGGTGGCTTACACGCGGATCAATCCACCGGTTCACCTCTATTCTTGACTAAGTGCAAACTTAGATCAAGTGGAGTGTTCACTGGACATTCATCAAAGACGTTAAATCTTTTCAAGACAAACTCAATACAATGAGAACATAAGTCCATCAGACACTCTATAAATCTTAATCCCTAGTATCACATCTTCAACTCCCAAGTCCTTCATATCGAAGCTCCTTGTTAACATATTCTTAGTATTCAGGATGATATCATGAGTACTTCCCATTATCAGCATGTCATCAATATATAGACACAATATCACATAGGGCATTAGGCGTGTTCTTAATGTAGACACATTTATCACACTCGTTAATTTTAATTCCATTTGACATCATAACATTTTCAAACCTGATATGCCACTACTTTGGCGCTTGTATAAGTCCATACAAAGACTTAACGAGTCTACACACTTTATTCTCTTGTCCCGGAACAAGAAATCCTTCAGGTTGTTTCATGTATGTATCTTCCTCTAACTCATTATTCATAAAGGCAGTCTTTACATCCATTTGATGGATTTCCAAGTTATTGACTACAACTATAGTAATGAGAACCCTTGTAGAAGTAATTCTCGTAAATGGTGAGTAAGTATCAAAAAAGTCAAGGCTTCTTTCTGTCGGAACCTTGTTTCTGGTGCTCTTTTGGTGAAGAATTGATTCAAGATGGTCTTTGGTGGGGATAAAGTTGTTTTATCCAGAGACGCGTTTTCTTGGCCGACTTAAGCACACATTTTTCCTTAAGTTTCCTTCTAGAAAGGTTAATTAGGCCGACTTTAATTAACTACGTGTTAATTAGGTTAAGCCAACCTAATTATGCCGACTTAGTATGCGTCTCATTACGTCCACACTAATCTGAAACCTTCAAGAATGTTGCGATTAAAACTGTTAATTAGAATTAATTTTGGTTAATTTTATAAAGAAATTTTGTTCAAAAAATTAGTAGTAACACCCGAACCGAATTGACCCCGAGCACAAAAGTACTCTTGCCCCTTGGGGCACATGTATAAGTGCCACACTTTCACTTAAATATGAAGTTCAAATCTCCTTTACCTAAGTTGGAGAGTTGCGTTGATCTCTTTTTTAACTCCTCTTTACACATGTTTTTCTTTACGCATGTTTTTCACCAACTTTAGGCATTAATTTATTATTAATCAGATATCTGAATCGAATGATTCCAAATCCAAATATCATCTACTCCGTGACTAGTATTTTTAAATGTAACAAGCTCTCGATGAATCATACCGGAGTATCCGAAATTTACGCTAAAGTGGACTGTTCCACCAGCCACGTAGAAATTCCTAAGAGATCGGAAACATTCATCTACTTGTGTGAAAAAAATGTACATGACATAAATGTAAAAGGGTAATTGTATTTAAATTTCAGCTCAAACAACCTTTATCCTTTTGTTTAAACATATTAGTTAGGCCTTATCTATAAATGTAAAAGGGTAATTGTATTTAAATTTCAGCTCAAACAACCTTTATCCTTTTGTTTAAACATATTAGTTAGGCCTTATCTGCTTCTTTTGATTCATAATTACTGAAGGCTATCAACAAGCCTCTATTTAAAGTAAGACTCCGACTGCTGCATCAATAAGAAATCATCAGTTCACTTTCTTTCATTTATTAACATGGTATCAGAGCCAGAAGTCGAAGGATCGAACCCTGGTTGGAACAATATTTAAACCCTGGTTGGAACAATATTTAAAAAATATATATTGTGCAAGTGTTGGGAGAGATTGTCAACACTTGAGGGGGTGTTGGTAGATGACCCAATCACTGTTCCGAAGGGCGTCCGAATTTAATCATCAACTTGAACCAAATAACACAGCACCTAGTGAGCCACATTCACCTTCCATAGAGCAATCATCTAATAAACCTCCTTCACCTTCATTCGAGCAATCCCCAACTACTGCTCCACTTTCATCCTCTATACACACACCACCACGATGCAGCCACCGAGTTACCAAAACTCCCTCTTATTTGCAGGAATTTCATCTTGATATGGCCCTCCCTTTAAGGACCGACCCGTCAGCTTCCACGCATGCTGTCCACATTTCAGGTAACTCTTACTCTTTGAATAATTTCCTTACATATGACCGGTTGTCACCCTCCCATAAGGCCTTTGCTGCTAAATTGACCCTACTTAAAGAACCTAGCACTTTTTCACAGGCTGTCCAAGACCCTAATTGGCGTGCTGCCATGCAATCTGAGATAGACGCGTTAGAGGCCAATCATACATGGAGTTTGCAACCTCTTCCATTCGGTAAGAAACTCATTGCCTGCAAATGGGTCTATAAAATAAAACTTAAATCCGATGGTTCCATTGATAGATACAAAGCTCGTTTGGTTGCAAAAGGCTATAGCCAAGTTGAAGGGATTGACTACAGTGAAACATTCGCGCCAGTAGCAAAGATGGTGACTGTGCACATTTTGTTAAGCATGGCATCCCAAAATAATTGGCATTTACATCAACTCGACGTCAATAACGCATTTCTCCATGGTGACCTCGACGAAGAAGTTTATATGTCCCTTCCTCCCGGTTACGGACGAAAGGGGGAGACCCGTGTGTGCAAACTCCAAAAATCACTCTGTGGATTAAAACAAGCCTCACGATAATGGTTTATTAAATTGTCTAATGCCCTTAAATTGCAGGTTTCACACAGTCATATGCAGATTACTCTTTGTTCGTCCGCAACCGCGAAGGCAAATTTTTGGCATTATTAGTATATGACGTCATCTTAGCAGGGAATGACTTGAAAGATATTGAAGAAACAAAGAAGGCTCTGTCTCAACAATTTAAACTTATAGATTTGGGCCAGCTTAAATATTTCCTTGGCATTGAGGTGGTGCGGTCACAACGAGGGATCACCTTGTCCCAACGCAAATATGCATTAGAAATTTTGGAGGATACCGGATTCTTGGGTGCCAAACCATCTTGTTTCCCAGTTGACGAAAACATTTCATTGACATCAGACCAAGGAGAGCTTGTTTCGGATGCATCATCATATAGACGTTTGATTGGACGCCTTATTTATCTTATTGTTACTCGCCCAGATCTTGCTTATGCAGTCCATATGTTGAGTCAATTTATGGAAAACCAAGACAGCCCCACCTAGATGCAGCACATAAAGTTTTGTGGTACATAAAGAACATGCCGGGACAAGGAATTCTTTTGCCATCGGAGGGTCAGCTGGAAATTAATGTCTTTTGTGATGCTGATTGGGCACGCTGTAAAGATACTCGAAGATCAATTACGGGTTTTTGCATCTTACTTGGTCAATCTCCTGTCTCTTGGCGAACTAAGAAACAAACGACAGTGTCCAGATCGAGTGTCGAAGCTGAATATCATTCAATGGCTAGTACTTGTTGTGAAATCACATGGATAATGGCTATTCTAAAGGACTTGGGGCTCAAATACAGACAGCCTGCGAATATGTTTTGTGATAATGTGGCAGCTCTTCATATTGCTTCTAATCCAGTTTTTCACGAGCACACAAAGCACATAGAGATCGATTGCCACTTAGTTCGAGAAAAAATTCAAAATGGCATGGTTCGCACAATATACATTAAAACTGGAGAGCAACCGGCTGATTTGTTTACCAAACCACTCAGCACGAAGCATTTCGAATATCTACTTACCAAGTTGGGTGTAATCAATATACACTCCAACTTGAAGGGGAGTGTAAAAGGATAACTAAACCATTACAATTCCTATCAACATATGATGGATAATAGAGAGAAATGGAGATAAATATAAATTGAGAATGAGTTCTAGCCTTGGGAGACCACCCACAAAATATAGTCTTTTTTCCTCTGTAAACTGCACTGATAGAGATTACATATATACAGGTAGCCAACATGGCTGGACACTGTTAAAGAGAAACCTGACGTCTAAATATTTGCAAGTATCTGCATGTAACAACGATCAAAACTACCGATGCACCATACTATTTGTGCACCACAGTATAATCGACTTGTTATATTCGGTTCTGGAGCAAAAAATCGACTTCTCACTGATCGTCCTTACGAAAAGTAGGTTTTTAGCTCCAGAATCAATTTTCACAAGTTCGATTCTTTCAAAATGATGGTGGAGAACCCTTCAGCCACATACACAAAATAATCAAGTAAAACGTTAGCATTTCGTAGCACATGTATTGCCAATATCAGTTCAATATGATAGATGCACACTCTTGAGCAATAACAATGTAATGTACTATCCTCTGCTAGCTCAATAAGAACCGTTAACGAAGGCGGCGGCGGCACCACCATATACACCATCATGGTTAACCTATGAGTTCGAATCCCCTATCAGAAAACTGACTCTTCAAAATATTCCCACTCGCCCGAACGGCTTCAGTCACAGCCCTTACATTAACATTTGAGATCACAAATTGAAAAGTTTTCTTTTACAATTGTTCAACATGCATCTAAAATTAAAATAAAAAAAAAAAAAAAAAAAAAATCTATTTGATCAGAGAACCAAAATGAACAGATTACAGATGAACAACATGGCTGATCAACAAAACAAAGTGGAGAGATAAAAGCAAAAGACTAAGCAACAAAGATTTAACAGCCAAAACAAATTACCATTTGGACAGAGAACCTATGAGACAGTGATAACGGTTAATTAAATAGACCAAATCAAGACTCGACACTAATTCTTTAGACAAAGTTTTTGTATTTTTTCTTCTTCATTCTTCTTCTTGGACTTCAATTCCCCTCAAATTCAGCCTCAGTCTTTTATACATTTTCGCTTACCAGTTTACCTAAAGTAATTAAGGCTGAACAAGACTGCTAACAAATTGATATTTCCCATCGGAGAAACCTTGAGTTCCTAGAATTGTTGCGTCCTCCCGAACTTGATGGCTAACCAAATCATATGATAAAATCATTCCGAGTAGGCAACTAGGCAATTGTAAAGATGATCAGTTTTCTTATATTATCGCCCTCTAAAAGAGCCACGGGTGTTAATGAGTACCCGTTATATGGCATATTATGTATAGTAATCCTCATCCATGAATCCTTCATGCCGTATTCTTTCATCACCCACAAATCAAAAGTAAACCTTTTATTCGGCTGATCATATCGATCCACCCAACCTTGGATTAAAACTAGGCAGCCATCCAACACATTCAATCTGAAAGGAAGGCCCTCTATAGCCTCGGGCAATGGCAAAATATTGTGTTTATCTGTTCTAAGATCAAATGCTAGTGTGGAAGTCCATGTCCTATTTCCACTAGAAGAATAGTTTTTCAAAATCCAGTGTAAAGCGCAATTAACTAAGACCCCGCCCTTGCCAATAAAGGGGTCGAGGATCCAGAGATAACGAAAATCCAGATATGATCTTACAGCACTCCATGAATTGGATCTCAGACCGTAACTCATGAGTAATTAAACTCTTGTCATCATTATCATATTGACGGCTTGCTATCACTACTTTGTAGTCGTCATGAATATCATCGTATCCAAAGCCGTAAAAAGATATTCCTCTCCGCTTCTGACTAACATCATTGAGGATCACCGGCCTTTTAGGCAGATCCCGACATGAATTTGTGAGCTGACTGCACAAACAGATGGAATGTTCAGAACATGAAACCGGTGGAAAAGGATAAATAATTTGACAAAGTAAACCAATACAAGAGCCTACAATAGATGGATCGAACATCAAACCCGGCCCCGGGCTGTAAGAACGGTGATGGAGAAGCTGAATTTGGCAGTTTAATTCTGAGTTTTCTCTGGTGATTGAAATTCTATAGCTTGTATCTGCTGGGAGGACAATCTACTGTGCTTATAAACATTTTTAAAGACCAACATGTTTGGTTTTTGGTCAATGCAAGCCTGATTTAGATGCAATTTAATGAATTGTGGGCTTCAGATAAGAGCATACCATGATTTTTTTTTTTTTTTTGAAAATCGACCTTTTACTAATAAACAAGCGTGGAAGTCCACAAATTACATGAGTAAACAAAACTCAAAACGAGACTATCACAAATCATTCAAATTCCAAACTAATCTAAGATTTCGAATACGGAACTGGCTCTCCTACAGTTCCACGATAAAATCTTCATAAGAAAATTATGTAGGAGGGTGGGCGTTCACCACCACCACCTCATAGAGGGGAGTAAGGCCTAGAGTGACCCTTTGCTCATCATAGGCACTGTGGATTCGCCCAACATCAGGAGGTTTACTTTTGACATTGTCAAAATGTTGGTTGGTGTCAAACGAGAGATCTGAAAGGGCTGATCTCGACGTATTTTTCTGCTTAGAAGAGGCTGATCTCTTCATTTGTTGCCCTTGAATTCCCAACTCCGATCTTTGGTCCTTTGCTTTTCCCAGATCAGAAGATTTCTGGTTCCATCTGTTGCCTCCCTTAGCTGCTCTTGACCCTTGTTTGTTGGCATTAGATCCAACAAATACCTGTTTATCCTTATTATTTAAACGGCTTGAAGATGATTTATGTACCACTTTAATTATTCGTGTACCTCCATGTGACTCCAGCTACCTAACAGATTCCCTTATTTTTTGTACCACATCAGGTATGCCTATTGTTTCCTCCTCTTCATCCATAAGGACTTCAAATCTTGACCCAGAAACTTGAAGCTCTGCAGTCACAGCAGTTTGGTGGCTCTCAACTTGTTGTTGGGATTCGATGGTATCCTCTTGTATGACTTCAAAGGTTCGTTAACTTTTTCTTTGCCATTTTCAAGGACATGAGTCGTCTGCCCAGTTTCACCTTTGCCTGGGGTCCATTTTCTTCGCCGAGCTGCGATCATCCACGGGCCATATGGATTTTCTGGTGTAGGACCTTGATTTTTTTGCTGCTGATTTCTCTCTGAAGCAGACCCACCATCTTGTCGTTCCTCTGCAAGACGAGAAAGGCATGTCTCCTTATTGTGCCCGAATTTTCAACAGTTATAACAAATTTGTTGGAGGCCTTCATACTCTATCTTGAACCTCTTCCCATTAATCACCACTGAGGATTTTAGTCTCTTTTCGAGATTCAACTCTACACATATTCTCGTAAATCGTCCTCTTTTGTTGAATGCAGTTTTAGGATCGATTCGGACAGCTCGTCCCACAATGCTACCCAATTTCATCAAGAGGTGGTCCTTGAAGATTTCAAGTGGCAGGCTGGAAAATCAGACCCAAGCAAGAGTGGTATTGATGGTCTCCTTCTCTAGTTGGAAAAAAGGTCTCCATTTTCGAACAGCTAGGTAGTGCCCCATTATCACCCATGGGCCATTCTCCAGGGCAATCTCATAGTCTTCCTTCCTCGTGAATCTTACCACGTAAAATCCATGTTCTAGGTCGGTGATCTCAATTCTTCCCTGGTGCTTCCATAATTCTGAAAGCCTTTGACACAGGAACTTGTACGTAATTGATTTACCTAGAAGCTTGATTATAAGAGTTTTTCTATAAAGGCGCCATAGATCAAGGCATTCCATCATTGGAATGACCAGGGCATCTTCATCTGTTTCTAACCCGATAAAATTTTCAATTACTTCTTTGTATGCTCCCATTTCGCATCTTCATCTTCCCCAATATAAATGGCAGAGTCAGCATACCTCCCTTTTACGACGTCAACTCCACTCATAGCTTGCCAAACCAACGACAAGGCTTGACGATCAATTTCTTTCTGTCTTTTCACACTCCTCTGGAGGAGGTCTCTCTCCTCTTGGCTCCGTTCAGCTGACATTTGGTGCGCAGCCATTCAGATTTGGATATGACGGGATGGCGGCTAGGAGTTCATCGGATCCCTGCTCCCTTTTATTTCCAAATACGCTTCGAGCATACCATGATTTTGATACACTCTTAAATTGACAAAGTGATTTTGATGGCAATTTTATCAGGATAAGAATGAGTAGTCGATCCTCGTGTAAATAATAATTCCTCATTGAACCCATAATTTCCGAATTTAATGGACAAATTCTTCCTCTTAAACTAGACAGACGTTACGTAGCAAAAAAGAATAAAAAAAAGAAAAGAAAAAAACTAGACAGACGTAATAAGGGCATCCACAATGGTCCCTCAACAAAACCCCTGAAATCAATTTGAGGGCACTTTACTCTACAATGGCACCTAGATAGACACCCAATTGTGAAATTTTGCTACCTTCCCCTCGTAATATCAAGGAGTAGTTAAAGGCTTCTCCCTCCAACTTTATGTCACATCAAAAGGGAAAATATATTAATATAGGTAGATTTGTTAGTTGAGATAAGAGAGAAAAGTTGTTTATTGGGGGTTGTATAGAGGTTGATTATTGGAGTGAATTTTTTTTTGGGGGAATGAGGGAGAAGGACAGAAATATTTCATCAATTGAGTAGAAGGACAGTCTTTTGAAACTTTTGCATAAAAGACAAAACTATTTATTCACTGTCGCAATTCACTTGTGTTCGAAATTCACTGTTTAAATTCACTGCCGAAATTCACTGTCGAAATTCACTAATTTTCAAAATTCATCGTCGAAATTCACTGATTTTCGGGATTCACTGTCGAAATTCACTGATGAAATTCACTGATTTCGGGATTCACTGGGGAGATTCACTGATTTTTGGAATTCACTATTTGTCCTTCTTGCTATAAAAATTATGTAGTTGTCCTTCTCCCTATAAAAAATATATAGTTGTCTCCATTCTTAAAAATATTTGATTGTGTCCTTATCCCCAATTTTCCATTTTTTTTTTTCACATGAAAAATGTAATCAAACTAGCAACGATGTGTTTAGAGGGAGTAATTGAGGCCTCCTACTGGAGTCGCTCTAATTATAAGAAAATAAGACTGTCTCCATTGGGAAACTTTTATTACCCTCTAAAACTAAATTTGAAGTATCTTAACCACACTCAACACTGCAATGGGGATCTTAGATGCCCTCATACTTGGAAATGCATTACATATCACTCTAAAACTCAAGTCGCCTCATCAGTGAATAGTGTTATCTCTTTAGTTGATTTTTCTTCTCTCCTCTCCCATTATTCCTCATTTCTTCTTTCTTCCTGCCATGCTGCGTAGTTCTTCCAGAAATAATCAGAGGAGTTGTTCAACAACAACAAAAATAATAATAATAATAATAATAATAATAATAATAATAATAATAATAATAAAATATGTATATGAATCTATTGTTAAAAAAAGAAAACAAAAAAATACCATCCGTTTATTTTAATTGTTGTATATAGCCGGCAAAAATATTTTCAACAATTCATGTGAATATCTGAACATGATGAAAACAAAAACAGAAAAGAAAAAATGGAGTAAAAAAGTATTAGATGTTGATTCTATAATTTTATTTGTTAAATAAAATAAGATGAAAAGGAAAAAATATTTTAAGAGGATTATATAAAGGGTGATTGTTGGAGTAGATTAATTTATAAAGTATTAAAAATGTATAACTGGAACGAAAAACGATGTAGTTAAAGGGTGATATAGAGTATTATTGTTGGAGATAGCCTAAGGAACCCTGACCTGCTCCTCTCACCCTTTTACTGTGATATATATGCATTGGAGTTCTCGGTAGAGCTGTTAACGAGCCGAGCCGAGCCGAGTATTGGCTGTTCGAACTCGAGCTCGTTAAAATTCTGTTCGAGCTCGGCTCGTTTAAAACATGAACTGTTCGAGCTCGTTCGAGCTCGGCTCGTTAGACATATTTTTTGTCTTTTGGCTCGACTTTGGCTTGAATTCGGCTCAAGTTCGGTTCGTTAGACATATATTATAAGCATATAAGCATGTTCGCGAACATTATATAAGTATGTTCGCGAACAATAAGCATGTTCGCGAACATAACAGAACGTTCGCGAACCAAGCTCGAGCTCGGCTCGTTAAGCAAACGAGCCTACAATCATATTCGAGCTCGGCTCGTTAATCTAAACGAACGAACGATCACGAACACTAACGAGCCGAACATGAGCTTGTTCACGAACGGCTCTGTTCGTTTAACAGCTCTAGTTCTCGGTAGTGATGGAAACCAAAGTCTAGTCTACCTGTAGTAGGATTTATGCAAACGAAGAAAAGAAAATATTTATAATTTGGGTGTGGATATAAATTACTTTGTTATATAAATATATATTATATATTTTTATATATATTTATATGGATTTTTATACGATATAGATATGGTATAAATTGAAAACCTATATAATGAAGTTATACAATAATTTATCTAAAAGATTATACATAAATCTGATACATTTGTTTAAACTTGTGTTTGTTTATGTTATGAACTTATTCATGTTCGTTTGTTTAGTAAACGAACAACAAAATATGTTTAAATTTGGTTCATTAACACCACGAGTTTGTTTGCGAACGTTTGTTAGTAAATGAACAAAAAATTATATTCAAACTCAGTTCATTTATAAAGAAAATATGTTTGAACTCATATTCGAGTTTGACTTGCTACACATATTTTTACCTTCCAACTCGAGTTTCGCTCTAAAAGGTATAAAAATCAAGTACAAATAAATTATTAACAATGTACTAGCAATATTCAAATATCATAGTACCAAAAACATTAAGAGAACTTTATAAATATTCCATAAAAATACTGTAATGGTGACTTAAACTATGCTACTGAGTTTGGTCTGCTGAGTGTGGCATTCAGCAAAGTCTGTGGAAATTGTGGTGGTCAGCAGAGCATGAAGCATATGCTGAATCTGGTGTTCGTTTGGGGCAGCTGCAGAGTTGATCAGTATACTTATTAGAATATATTTCACATTAGTTCACATTAGTTGTATTTTACGTTTATGCCCTTGTTGTCCCTCTATATAAACTCATTGTACACAACATTATTTGCTAATGACAATTTGATTGTTGTTCAATACAATCTATCATGGTATCAGAGATTCTGATCCCTAAACCTTTTCTTCTAGCCGCCGCAAATTAGGAGGAGCTGCTCTCGCTTTTTTTTTTTTTTTTTTTTTCAAGCTCTCTATTCCAAATTGGCCGCCGCCATCTTCTCGCCCATGGCCGCCTCTCTCTGCCTCCACAACACGATCGTCCGCCCGACCACTCCTCGGCGCAAGCTGCGCCGTGGTTGCTTCTCCTTCCGCCGCTGCCATGGTGATCTCTCTCAACCCCGCCGTCAATGCTCCTACAAAATTCGACGGCAAAAATTTTACCGCCTGGAAGCTTCAGTTGACCACGTTGCTCACAGGTCATGGTTTGATCGGTTATGTGACCGGTAATGCACCCACACCGCCGCCCACCCTACCGTCTTTGTCTGGTACGGTCACCATTAATCCGCATCACTTGCACTGGATACAACAAGATGCGTTGATACACAATTTAATTTTGGGTTCAGTTGATAAGGAGTTTATGCCTATGATCCAACACACAACGAATTCGTAACAGGCTTGGGACACCCTACTTGAAACGTATGGGAGCGAGTAAAATGGTCGATTCGACATCTTCGACGGCGTTTGCACTCGATTGTTAAAGGTACAATGTCCATATCTCAATATTTTACTGCCGTGAAAACCATTGCGGATGACCTAGCATCTCTAGATGCTAAAGTGCCTGATGATGAATTAGTTGAACTGCTTTTGAAAAGTCTTGGTAGTGAGTATAAGGACCTTGTGTGTGCCATTCAGGCTCGTGATGACACTATATCTATGCCTTTATTACATGAAAAGTTGTTAATGCATGAAGCGTCACTTGTACAAAGTCAGTCGGTTGCACCCCCTGCTTACACTGCTTTCCCTGCCTATCATCAACCTCGTCCTATGCATGTTCCGCCCAATACAACCTATTACCCCTATTCCCCCACCTCTCGGCCACCCTCACCCATCCTGCCGTCCCCTCCCTCCCCCTACCCGAGGCCCTCACCACCCTCCCCTCAACCCAATCACTCATCCAAAAATTCCACTCCTCGTAATTCTAAAGGTTATCAAGGCTTCTGCCAACTCTGTGGTCTCCAAGGACATGTTGCTACTCGCTGTACCACCTATCCGCTCTACAACAATCTCCCTCGTCCACCCCGTAACCCTACCAACTCTCGGCCCACACAGTCTCCCATGCCCATGTTGCTCACCATGCGTCCTCCAGGTCCTCCCAGGCAAGACTGATCCTTCGCTCCTTGGATGCTTGACAGGTGGTGCCTCCCACCACATGACTCAGAACTCAGCTTGCTCTCTCTTCACTCTCCTTACCAAGGTGCGGATCGTATTGTCATTGGTGATGGTAGCTCCTGGCCATCACACACACGTTGGCTCTACCTCTCTTTCCTCTTTAAATTAAATCATGTTCTTTGTGTCCCCTCTCTATCTCAGAACTTACTTTCATTCAAAAAATTTTGCCAGATAATTTGTCTCTATTGATTTCTTACCTGATTCGTTTTTGGTGAAGGATTTGAAGACGGGCAAATGCCTCCACCAGGACAAGTCAGTGATGGTGCTTATCTGTGGTCTTCCAAGGCTCTCTTCGCCTTCTCTGCGTCTAAAGCCTCTCGCCGCCACTTGGCATCTTCGCTGCGGCCATCCCGCTTTCCAATTATCCAGAATTTAGCAAACAATAAATTGTTAGAATTATCTACTACTTCGCATTCTCATTGTGATTCTTGTTTGTGTACTAAGAGCCATAGGCTCCCTTTCTACGATTCCACATTATGTACTTCTCAACCCTTGGAGGTTATTTATTCTGACGTTTGGTCGTCACCAGTTTATTCAATTGATGGTTTTAAATATTATGTTCTCTTTGTCGATCATTTTACTCGATATATGTGGTTATACCCGCTTGCATGCAAATCTGATGTCCATAATGTGTTCATTAAATTCAAAAAATATGTCGAAAAGCTTTTAGATGCCTCTATCAAAACCTCTATTCGACAATGGTACCGAGTACATTAAATTACGTCATTTTCTGTCTGAGCATGGCATCTCCCATTTCACTTCCCCTACCTACACGCCACAACACAACGGCATCTCCGAACGCCGCCACTTGCATATAGTGAGACTCGCTCTCACCCTTCTTGCACATGCCAAAATTCCGATTACTTATTGGTCGTATGCCGTTAGTACCGCGGTTTACCTCATTAATCGCATGCCCACAAAAAATCTTGATATGTTGTCCCCACATCTCAAGCTTTTCTCTAAAATGCCTAACTACTCTAAACTTCGTGTCTTCGGTTGTTTCTGTTATCCGTGGCTTAAACCATATACACAGCACAAGCTTGCGCCTACCTCCAAGCCTTGTATCTTCCTTGGGTATGCCTCTCACACAGTGCTTATCTATGTTACGACATCTCCGAGTCTCGTATGCATATTTCGCGTGATGTTCGGTTTGTGGGACGACATTTTCCCTTTTGCTAGTATATCCTCCGATCCTTCCTTACCTCCTTTGACTGCACTTCTTCCCGCCGACTCTTATACACCTACGCTGCTTCTATTTCTCCACCCATCCCTCGGCCCATACACCTCCCGCCGGCATTTATGCCCCCCCGACGGCTCCTCTCCTCATCCTCTCTCGCGAATCTCCCAACTCTCCGTCTTTCGGTACTTCTAACACTTCCGCCACTCCCACATCCTCTTCCCCTCCAACTCCCTCCAACTCGCCCCTCCCTCCTCCGCCCCTTCTCCTCCCCTCCGCCCCACACCCCATGACTACTCGATCTCAAAACCAAATATACAAACCTCGCCAACTCTTTAACCTTCAAGCTCAACTGCATAATCGCTACCTTGACACGGAACCCTCGACCGCTTGCGGCCTTGCGGTGCCCGCAGAGGTGTGTGCCATGTCGATGAGTATAGTGCACTTCTTCGCAATGACACGTGGTCTTTAGTTCCCTGCAGATGGTTTAAATATAGTTGGGTGTAAGTGGGTGTTCCGAATAAAAAGGAAACCGGACGGTTCTATTGATAAATACAAAGCTCGGTTGGTTTCAAAAGGGTTTACGCAACGTCCTGGTTTGGATTATTTTGAAACTTTCAGTCCTGTTGTTAAACCTGCTACGATCCGTCTTGTTCTAGGCATTGCGGTTTCCTTTGGTTGGTCTCTTCGCCAACTCGATGTCAATAATGCTTTTCTGCAGGGTACACTAGCTGAAGATGTTTATATGTCTCAACCACCCGGGTTTGAGGATGCCACGAAACCCACTTTTGTTTGCAAACTTCGCAAGGCGATCTATGGTCTTAAGCAGGCTCCTCGAGCCTGGTACCATGAGCTTAAGTCCTTTCTACTCACTATGGGTTTTGTTAACTCTGTGGCTGATCCGTCTCTATTTGTTTGTCGCACATCTGTTAGCATTACTATTTTTCTGGTATATGTCGATGATATTATTGTTACCGGTAGCTCTGAAAAGCAGGTTCAGAGTTTTATTGATCAGTTGGGTTCTCGGTTCTCCATTAAGGACCTTGGTCCACTGTCGTATTTTTTTGGGTTGAGGTCACTCATTCTACCGGGGTTTGTTACCGACGCAGACCGAGATATACACGTGAGCTACTTTCAGTTCACATGGAAGACTCTAAGGCGCGGTTTACGCTATATGCCAAATTGATGCCTTTTCAGGTGATACCGTTTTTTCTCCTGCTTTTCCAGATCCGACTCAGTATCGTCAAACGTTGGGTGCCCTGCAGTACTTATGCTTTACGAGAGTTGATATTCAGTTTGCAGTTAATAAGCTCTCGCAGTTTATGCATGCGCCGACAGAGTATCACTGGATGCTTGTCAAACGCCTTTTGCGCTATTTATCTGGCACCCTCACTATGGGTTTGCAGTTGTATCGGGATTCTCCTCTGGCCTTGCATGCTTTTTCCGATTCTGATTGGGCGGGTAACAAAGACGACGGCTACCGTGATCCAGTGTCGTCTGAGTATGTGCCTGGCTACACTTCTACTACCTTACATTATTTTCTTGGCGGAATGCCATTTCTTGAGTTCCAAGCGGCGACTCGGTTTCTGGTCTTCCACCGAGGTCGAATATAGGAGCGCCATGCGGATACGGGTCGCCGAGGTTGCCTGGCTGACCTATCTTCTTGCGGATCTTGGTTTTTCGGTTGGCTCCACACCGGTGATTTTCTGTGACAATTTGGGAGCGCTTCGTCTCAGTGCCAACCTGGTCTTCCACTCACGCATGAAGCACGTGGCCCTTGACTATCATTTCATTCGTGAGCATGTTGAGCGTGGTCTTGTTCGTGTTGCTCGTGTTGTTCTTTGCGCACACCGGTGGTGATGTTCTCACCAAGCCTTTGCCACGGTTGTCCTTTTCCGCACTTGTTTCCAAGCTTGGACTTCGCTCAACTCCGTCCGCTTGAGGGAGCGTATTAGAATATATTTCACATTAGTTCACATTAGTTGTATTTTACGTTTATGCCCTTGTTGTCCCTCTATATAAACTCATTGTACACAACATTATTTGCTAATGACAATTTGATTGTTGTTCAATACAATCTATCACTACGAGAGGCTAGTCTGGCACGCAGTATCAAAGAGAGTAAGTCTGTTGATTCACAACCGACTTAAGGAACACGTCTGCATGGTTTCCTAATTTGGTGAAGTTACTTCTGGGGTATTTCAGTCATTTACTGGGTTGACTGATTAGTCGGTTAGGGTTGGATTCCCTAGGCTATAAATACCATATGTATTAATTTTAACTTGATGTAACATTTCTGTTGATAATAAAATATCATTGTTTGTCCGTGGAGTAGTCGGCACATTGCCGGAAACCACGTTAAATCTGTGTTCTTCTTGTTTCTTTGTTTGTTTGCTTGTTTATCATTGTCTTTACTCATAATCATCATCACTTCTTGATCGATCCGTCATAACAAACTGGTATCAGAGCATCCAGGTTCATCGAGAAATCTGTTTATCTGTTTTAAGCAAGGTAGATTGGCACCAAGGTCATAATTGACGCTAGGATTTAGGATCTACGCAAGCTTTTCTGGTGAGAAAGATGCCTGCTTTAAATGTTAAGATTGACAAGTTTACAGGAAAGAAAAGCTTTAGTTTATGGCAGATCAAGATCCGTGCTTTGTTGAAGCAATAGGGATTATGGGGTCCCTTGTCTAAATCAACAGAAGGAAGTGCTGCTAAGAAAGCCAGTCTGGAGGAGAAAGCACATTCAACAATTATGTTGTTCTTGTCAGATGATATTATAACAGAGGTTGCTGAGGAGGATACTGAGAAGTTGTGGTCCAAACTTGAGAGTCTGTATATGACTAAGTCTCTAACCAACAAGTTGTTATTAAAACAACGTCTGTTTAGTTTAAGGATGCATGAGGGTACTCAGCTAAGGGATCATCTAAACCAGTTGAACACAATATTACTTGACTTAAGGAATATTGATGTGAAGATTGAAGATGAGGATGCTACATTGATTTTACTTGTGTCATTGCCTGCATCATATGAGAACTTTGTGCAGTCCTTTATTGTTGGAAAGAACTCAGTATCATTGGAGGATGTAAGGTCATCACTCCATGCTCAAGAGTTACGTCATAAGGCATCTGGATCTGGGACAGATACTCAGTCTGCTAGGTTGGTGGCCAGTGGAGTCAGCAGGGGGCCAGGAAATTATGGAAAAAAGAAGTTCAAGAAGAATTCCAAGGGACCTAAAGCCAAGGATATCTGTAATTACTGCAAGGAGCAGATACATTGGAAAAATGAATGTCCAAAAAGAAAGAAGCAGCAAGGTACTCAACAAGGTACAATTTGCTTTTGCGTAACAAGGCACCAACTCAAAGAAGATCCGGCCTTAGCAAAGGTCGTAGTCGGTAGGCACAGAGAGATGTGTGGATTCTGGACACAGGGGCATCTTATCATGTGTGGCCAAACAGGGAGTGGTTTTCAACTTATCAACAGATGGATGGAGGCCATATTGCTATGGCTAAACATAGAGTCGGCAAAAATTTAGGATTGGATCTGCTCGGTGAGGACACATGATGGTAAATTCTCGCACATTGAATGAGGTTAGGCATGTTCCACGATGACCAAGAATTTGATATCACTTAGTCTACTAGACAGCAAAGGGTTCAAGTTCAGGGGTGAAGGTGGAGTGGTGAATGTCTATAAGGGTTCAAGTGTGTTTCTGAAGGGTATAAGGTAGGGAACATTGTATATACTACAAGGGTCTCATCAGATTGTTCTCTTGCATGTTGCATCATCGTGAGGTTCACCACCACATTTGACTAAGTTTTGGCATATGAGATCGGGTCATATGGGTGAAAGAGGATGCAAATTGCATGCAAGTCCGATCTACTTGTGGGACATAAGGTCAATGAGCTGGATTTTTGTAAGCACTGTGTGTTTGGAAAGCTACATAGAAGCAAGTTCCCAAGAGCAATTCACATCACAAAAGGGACACTTGATTATGTTGACTCTGATTGTTGGGGACCTTCAAGGGTGGAGTCAATGGGTGGTCACAGGTATTGTGTCTTTTATAGATGACTATTCAAGGATTGTTTGGGTAGCTATGATGAAGCACAAGAGTGAAGCATTTAAGCACTTCAAGCAGTGGAAGGCTTTGGTTGAGAATCAGACAGGGAGAAAGATCAAGAGACTTAGAACTGATAATGGACTGGAATTCTGCTAGTCTGAGTTTGATGAATTTTGCAAGAATGAAGGCATTGCTAGGCACCATACTGTTAGAGACACTCCACAGCAGAATGGTGTTGCAGAAAGAATGAATCAAACTCTTTTGGAGAGGGCAAGGTGCATGCTCTCTAATTCTGGTCTAGCAAGGAGATTTTGGGGGGAGGCTGTTAATACATCCTGCTACTTAATCAATAGAGGGCCTCACAAAGGGATCAAACTTAAAACACTACTTGAAGTTTGGTCAAGAAAGTCAGCAGACTACTCTGGACTTAGGGTTTTTGGAAGCACTGTCTACTACCATGTCAGTGAGGGTAAATTGGAGCCTAGGGCCAAGAAGGGTGTGTTTGTTGGATATGGAGATGGAGTTAAGGGGTATAGAATCTGGTCATCAGCTGAAAATAGGGTTATACTCAGCAGGAGTGTAGTCTTTGATGAAAACTCTATGCTTAACTCATCAGTGAGGGCCACATCTGAATCTGAAATTTGATCTGAGACTGAGAAGGTTGACAAACATGTGGAGCTTCAAGTAGAGTATACTAAATCAAAACACTCAGCAGGGGATAGTCAACACTCGCAGATCCAGAATCGATCCAAACCCGATCCTCACGAACAAGGTCGTGAGACACTCAAACAAATTGATGTTGGTCACAGGTATAAATTTCTCAAGCAGAGAGCTAGGAGGACCAATATCAGACCTCCAAGAAGATATGGGTTTGAGGAGCATATGGTTGGATATGCACTGCAGATAGCTGAAGAAGTGGATGGTTTTGAACCTAACACTTACAGGGAAGCTGTGACATGTTCTGAGGCATCCTAATGGCTTGTTGCTATGGGAGAAGAAATGGAGTCACTTCAGAAGAATGAGACTTGGGATTTGGTCAAACAACCACATGATAGAAGGGTGGGCAGCTGCAAATGGATATTCAAGAAAAATGAAGGAATGACATCTGCTAAGAATATCATATATAAGGCACGTTTGGTTGCTAGGGGGTTCAGTCAGAAAGAGGGGGTAGACTATGAAGAGATATTTTCTCCGGTGGTCAGACATACTTCAATCAGGGTGTTGTTAGCAATAGTGGCATATCAGAATCTTGAACTTGAGCAATTGGATGTGAAGACAGCCTTTCTACATGGAGATGTAGATAAGGAAATATATATGACTCAGCCAGAGGGTTTCCAGTTCCTGGCAAGGAAGGATATGTTTTCCAGTTGAAGAAGTCCTTATATAGACTTAAGCAGGCCCCAAGACAGTGGTATAAGAAGTTTGACAGTTATATGATTCAGCAAGGTTATAGCATGAGTCCATATGATTGTTGTGTGTATCACAACAAGTTGAAGGATGGTTCAATCATCTATCTAGTGCTGTATGTAGATGATATGCTGATAGCTGCTACAAGCAAGTCTGACATTCAAGATCTGAAGAATCTGCTCAAGGCTGAATTTGAGATGAAGGATTTTGGGAATGCAAAGAAAATTTTGGGTATGGAGATCTATAGAGATAGGAAGCAGGGGAAGTTGTTCTTGTCTCTGCAGGGGCATATAGAAAAGATATTATCTAAGTTTGGCATGTCAGCAGCCAAATCTATAGATACTCCTATGGCACCAAATATACATTTGTCTACTGTGTTTGCTCCACGATTAGTCAAGAGGAAGAATACATGTCAAGAGTTCCATATGCTAGTGCGGTGGGCAGTTTAATGTATGCCATGGTATCAGTTTTAGGCCTGATTTGGCTCGAGCGATCGGTGTTGTCGCAGGTTTATGGCTCAACCTCGGAAAGGAACACCGAAAGCGAGAAAGAGGATATTCGTGTACCTTGTGGGTACATCGGATGTTGGACTCATTTATGGAGGTGGTACTCGATGTTTTGTCACGAGGTGCTGTGATTCGACTATCTTTGTTGATGTGGGCGGCAGAGATCTATGACTGGGTATGTGTTTACTTTGAGGGTTATGTGGTAAGTTGGAAGGCAACTTTACAGGTATGAGTGACATTATCTACTATCAAGCGAAATACATGGCACCGAAAGCAACAAAGAAGGCAATCTGGTTAAAGGGGCTAGTCAATGATCTGAGTCTGCATCAAGATCAAGCCAAGGTATATTGTGACAGTCTTAGTGCAATATGTTTGGCTAAGGATCAGGTTCATCCTGAGAGAACCAAGCACATTGATGTTAGGTATCATTTTCTAAGAAATGAAAGGAGAGTTAAAGTGGAGAAGATCAGCACTGATGTCAATCCTACTGATATGTTCACTAAACAGTTCCAAGGGGGAAGTTTCAGTTGTGTCTGAACTTGCTGAATATCCAAAGTTGTTAATCTGAATCTGGGAATACACAGCTGATGTTGGGGTCTGCCGGGGTATTCAAATCTGAAGACAAAGAGGAATCTGGCACTTGGTTGTGCATCTGGTCAGGTTGCATGAAGTTAAAGTCAAGGTGGAGATTTGTAATGGGGACTTAAACTATGCTACTGAGTCTGGTCTGCTGATTGTGGCATTCAGCAAAGTCTGTGGAAATTGTGGTGGTTAGTAGAGCATGAAGCATCTGCTGAATCTGGTGTTCTTTTGGGGCAGCTGTAGAGTTGATCAGTCTGCTGGTACAGGGTATAAGCAGAGTGAAGTCTGCTGATTCATAGCCAACTTAAGGAACACGTTTGCATGGTTTCCTAATTTGGTGAAGTTACTTCTGGGGTATTTCAGTCATTTACTGGGTTGACTGATTAGTCGGTTAGGGTTGGATTCCCAAGGCTACAAATACCATCTGTATTAATTTTAACTTGATGTAACCTTTCTGTTGATAATAAAATATCCTCGTTTGTCCGTGGAGTAGTCGGCATATTTCCGGAAAACACGTTAAATCTGTGTTCTTCTTGTTTGTGTTTGTTTGCTTGCTTGTTATCTTTGTCTTTACTCATAATCACCATCACTTCTTCATCGATCCGTCATAACAAATACTTTAATGTATCTGTTATGTTAGGGTTAGGGTTAGGGTTAGGGTTAGGGTTAGGTTGTACGTTGTTTTAATAACACAAGCAATTTGCGAACATAATTGAACGTTCGCGAGTAAACTAGTGTTTATTAATTTAGGGAACGAGTTTATAATCTTGTTCATGTTTTGTTCGTTAAACTAAAAAAACGAACGATCACAAATAGTAACGAGTAACAGCACTAGATGGAGCGAGAACCACATCCCCACTCTCATCCGATTAGTTTACAATGTCTATTTATGAACTAATGTGATTACTCCCATCCGATTAGTTAACGATGTCGATTTAAAAACTATTGTGATTCTCTTTAATAAGTCACACTGGCAATCGTCTAAAAATACTCATTCACATCGGCAATTTTAGAGCTACTGCATGTGCTCTAAGAAAGTTTCCTCTCACTTCCTGTTAACAACTATGGGCCCAAAAATAATGTTGCAGACAGGGGCGGCGCCACCTTAGCCAAAAAGGGTCAACTGACCCTTTAAAAAAAGAAAAAATATATATATATTATACATTATTTAAAAAAATTATATGCTAATATCTACTTATCGATCAGCTAAAATTTTCAAATATTTATCCTTGACTCACAGTTATATATATATATATATATATATATAACCTTATCATACGATGTGTCGTTCTCGCTCCCTAACCCGTGTCACACAATTCCTGCAGCCGCCTCTGATCGCAGATGTAATATTCACTATCCTTTCCCTTTTTCCTTTATCTTTCCTCCTCATAGTCCACTTTTTATTTCATAGCTAAAAAGAAAAAAATATATATTTTTCCTGTCCATTAATGCCTCCTCGGTTTCTTTTAAACAATTCACCTGTAATCCTTGCATGTATATAACTGAACCTTCTCGTTTTACAATATGTTTCGAATTTCTCTAAAGCATACTTGTCAAAGCGTAAAGCGTCGGCGAAGCGCCGAGGGGAGGAAAGCGTAAGCGCCGCTTTTTCACAAAAAGCGTGCAAACCACAAAAAAAATGTTGTTTTATTTAAAAACTAACAAAAAATCAAATAAATCATGTATAAGCAATATTATACTTTGATAAAGTACTATAATCAACAATTAAAACATCAAAAAGACTTAATAATCAACATCAAGGACACACAAACAAAAAGAAGTCTACGTAAAAACATAACATATCAAGATAATTTCTCTTATGAGTTACTTAGAGTACTAGTTAAGGACTTAGCCACTTAGGATGAAATATTACAAAACATAACAAGATAAAGATAAGTTTCCTTAAATCAAATTATCTAATACATTAATACTCTGTTTCTATCTATGATTAACTCAAAAGTCAAAATGAGTAAATGAATAAAAAAAGAAATTAAAAACCGAAAAAAGAAGAATCAGGCTATCATCAACAACAAACCAATAATATATAATGCTTGGTAATTATTAATACCAAAATAAACATTCTCTCTATTAATCAAGAGATGGAGAATATACAAATATTAATTTTGTTTGGTAAATTGAATGTTATAAACAGCAACAAGAAGAAGAATCAACAGCAACAAGAAGAAGAATGAAAGGAGAAGAATCAATCAACAACAACAAACCAAAAAAATTTAATCTTTGAGAGATGAAAATTTTCAGAAAAAATGAAAGGGAAAAAAAAAAAACAAAAAACAAAAAAGAAGAAAGAAGAGAAGAAACTTACCTCCAGTAGCTGCTGCCTGCTGTGGTCGAATGGAAGGGAGGGAATGAAAAAAAAAATGTGTGGTCTACAAAAGATAAGGGTTTTGGGTGTGAAAGTAACATTAAAAGGACAAAAATACCCCTGATTTTAATAATATTTACTGTCTGCCCGAAAACATGAAAAAGCGCGACTTTTGGATGACTTTCGACTTAAGCGTGCTTTTTTATCATTAAGAGTACGCTTTTTTATCAGAAACGCTTAAGCATAAATCTGAAGCGTAGTTCTGGCGATTACGCTTAAGCGGCGCTTGTTGTAGTTTGAGGGTGTGAAGATGATCAACAATACTTGAATTCCTGCAAAATAAAAGACTTGGAACCTCTCCGTTTCACGAAAGAATCGTTGTCCTTCTTAAATTATTCGACACCTATACTTTGTCCTGGGTATCACGAATATTTAAGTGAGATAAAACTGAGAGAACAACCATTAAACTTTGGACAAAAGATTAAATAGCACTTTGAAGTTTTGAGTTATATGGAATAAATAACAAGGATGCTTACATATGTTGTTCTTATGTTTAACAATGTAAACTTGCTAATATATAGCATTTAGATCTGAAAAAGAGCAAAGGAATACGTCATTTAAGTGATAGAAACCAAAAGAAAAGCTGCACCATTTGGTTGTACCCACTTAAAACGCCAAAAGACACCAAAAATCGCTTTTTCCGACCACGGTGCCCATCCGTGCGGATGCGATTATCATCCGGACGGATAAATCACGATATCAAAATTTTACGCTTATTTTTCATCCGTGCGGATAGATTCTTATCCGTGACGGATAACTCTCATCCGTCATGAGATAGATTCTTATCCGTGCGGATAACTCTCAATCGTAAAATTTGGATTTTCATTTCACATCTATACACTCGTAAACACTTATATAAGCGCACACTCCGCACTTCCATACTTATATTTTAGCTTTACGAGCATAACCACCTCTTGTACTAAACCCCCGATAACCTCAATGGCTTGTGATTATACTTAAATCACCAACATTCCTCCCCATTTAAGTGTAATCCTTAGTTTAGTAAAAACAACAATCATAATATAAACCAACTCATGCTTCAATGAAAATATCACGAAGATTGAATTTCCACCTAGTATTATTACACGCAAATATTCGAGTATTGGGGTGTGACTAAGCATTGAACCCCTTTACACATTTTGAATACATGTACATAACAATACACATGAATCGAGACTACTTCAAAGTATTATTCTTGACACCATTTATTGAAATCCGCCTTGTGTCCATATCCATTCTTGAGCATATAGAAAGTCAACCCA
This sequence comes from Gentiana macrophylla, assembly GCA_026214975.1. NCBI lineage: Eukaryota > Viridiplantae > Streptophyta > Magnoliopsida > Gentianales > Gentianaceae > Gentiana > Gentiana macrophylla. Next base: position 39,284,055 of record CM047810.1, read on the forward strand.
ACTTTCCTTGAAGCGCCATACCTCAAACTTCATATAGGTGAATCTTTAATTTACCGTGCACTGCATTAGCACTCTCAAAAGATTCATTAAGAAGGTAAACTTCAACCTAACTTCACAGTTTATTTCACATACCATCGGGATTAATACATGTGCTCAAGTTTCCAATAACAAAGCTTACCACATTGAATTTAGCCTAAGGCATTGTACCAAAGGGAAATTGGGCGTCCCCATTATCGAAACTTATACAAAGTTGTGTAGACCCGTCCCGACAACCGACTTTTGTAATAAGTCCTTAGCTAATCCTTTTCGTCAAATGATCACTAAATTCCTTTGAGATCTCACATACACAACCGATATCACCCGTGAGAGATCAACTCATGTACCACGCGCTATGTCTAATGTCTAAGTGTCGTGACTTACCATTATACACATGACTATACGCTTTTGGACAAAGGTAGATGAACTATCACAATGGATAGATATTGGTGATATTGGTTTAGGCCATAGAGGAATTTCATGAATCAAATTCCTAAGCCATTCTGCCTCTTTTCCGGCTGCTGCTAAGGCAATAAACTCCGACTCCATAATCGAGCTAGATATACATGTCTGTTTCTTAGAAGCCCAAGAAATGACACCTCCACCTAAAACAAACACCCATCCACTAGTAGAATAATGATCTTCTACATTAGATATCCAACTAGCATCTGAATATCCTTCAATCACCGAAGGATATGCAACATAAGTCAAACCAAAGTCTTTGGTAGACTTAAAATATCTCAATACATGAACAACCGCTCTCCAATGACAGTTACATGGGTTACTAGTATATCTACTTAGTTTCCCAACTGCATAGGCAATATCCGGTCGTGTACTAGCCATTGCATACATCAAACAACCAATGACTCGTGAATATTCAAGTTGGTTCACGGTTTCACCTTTATTAGGTCCAAGTTTCTCATGAGGCTCCATGGGAGAATTTGCCGGAGTACAATTTTCACAATTAAATTTCTTCAACACTTTCTCAATATAATGAGACTGTGTTAGTGAAAACCCTCCTTGATTTCTATTAATTTTAATACCCAGAATAACATCTGCCTCCCCCATGTGTTTCATAGAGAATCTAGAAGATAAGAGTTCTTTACACTTATCAACCTGACTTTCGTTCGTACCAATAATCAACATGTCATCGACATATAGACAGATTATCACACCATTGCCGGTATCATCAAATCTACTATAAATACACTTGTCTGATTGGTTAGGCTTAAAACCAGTAGACAAGACAACCTCATCAAACTTTTGATGCCATTGTTTAGGAGCTTGTTTAAGTCCATACAATGATTTTACAAGTTTACATACTTTATGCTCGTTACCGGGCATAATAAAACCTTCCGGTTGCTTCATGTATATTTCTTCATCCAAATATCCATTTAGAAATGTTGTTTTAACATCCATTTGATGGATCACCAAGTTATGAATTGCGGCCTAGGCAATCAATAACCTGATTGAGGAGATTCTAGCAACAGGAGCATAAGTATCGAAATAATCGATACCTTCCTTTGCCTAAAGCCTTGTATAACTAACCGAGCTTTATATCGGTCAACAAGTGCATCAACTCTCATTTTCCTTTTGAAAATCCACTTGCAACCTAACGGTTTGCAACCACGTGGTAAATCTGTAAGAATCCACGTATTGTTACCCATTATGGAATCCATCTCGTCATTGATGGCTTCTTTCCAAAATGATACATCCTGAGATTCCATTGCCTCAGAAAATGTTCTTGGATCATCCTCAATATTGTAACAATATGAGTATTGATATCCAACTTCATTTCTCGAACCTTCCACCAAATAAGTTACAAAATCCGGTGGAAACGTTTTTGCTATTCTAGCCCTCTTACTTCTTCGAAGTTCAGAAGACTCGACTTGAGAATCATTATTCTCCACATTCTCCACTTATCGTAGGAGCAATAACCTTTGGTCTAGGAATAGATGTAAATCTATTCTCATCAAAGATAGCATCACGTGATTCTATAACCGAATGTACAGCCACGGAATCACTAGGTTCTATAACATAAAACCTATATGCCTTTGAATGACTTGCATATCCAATGAATATGCAATCGATGCCTCTTTCTCCTAAAGTTTTAATTTTAGGATTGGGAAGTCTAACAACCGCCCTGCAGCCCCAAACTTTCAAATAACTTAAGTTTGGTTTCTTTTTGAACCAAAGTTCATACGGGGTAGCAGAATTCTTTTTATTAGGAATTCTGTTTAGTAAATAACAGGCCGGTAACATGGCCTCACCCCAAAATCCATTACTCAATCCAGAGTAGGACAACATGGAATTTACCATCTCTTTTAGAGTACGGTTTTTCCTCTCCGCAATGCCATTTGTTGTGGCGTATACGGTGTAGTAACCTCGTGTATAATACCACACGACCCGAAGTAGGTTGGATCATAGTATTCTCCACCTCTATTGGTACGAAAACGTTTAATACTAGAATTTAATTGCTATTCTACTTCACTTTTATAAATCTTGAATTTATCAAGTGCCTCATCTTTAGTATTAAGTAAATACACATAACAAAAACGAGTACTATCATCTATCAAAGTAATCACATACTTCTTATTTCCCAAAGACGGTGATGCATTAAAATCACACAAATCACTATGGATAAGTTCCAAAATTGTAGACGATATTTCAACACCACGAAATGGCTGTCTTACAATTTTATTAAGCATACAAGTAGTACACTTATCCATATTGATATCAAACGGGGGAATCAAAGTATTTTTAGACATAACATGCATGCACGTGTCCTAACCGAGCATACCACAACTTTGAGACATTAACATCAGAAATATGCATAACTTGATTAACTTTATTATTAACAATTTTAAGCATAGACATATTATTACACAAATAACCAAATCCTACAAATACACCATGTTTAGATAATATATACCTATCGGACTCATATACTTGTTTATAGCCCGATTTACATAATAGTGCACCGGATACAAGGTTCTTCCGGATGCAAGGAACAAATAAAACATCAAATAGTTTTACAAATTTTCCAGAACTGAAATTTAAAATAACATTTCCAATGCCTTTTACAACAGCCATCGACTCATTTCCCATCTTTAGTATGGAACCATCATTCACCGGTTCAAAGTCTTCAAACCAACGTTGATCTTTGCATACATGTCTTGTTGCTCCCGATGTCGATCCACCACGAAACATCATCATCCTGCACATAAAATGCTTTAGAAATAAATGGCACATAATTCATAACCGAATTAATACCAAAGTTAACATTCTGACCTTGATGTTTGGGTGGTCCTTGGTCTTTCGACCCTGCTTACGACCTTTGTTCTTTCCGTTCTTCCGCACTCGGCAATCACCTTGTAGTGCCTCTGTTTTTGCCACAAATCCAACAGGCACCCTTTGGCCTTTTTCCGGATTCATTGTTGCCACCCTTGAATGGTTTCTTTTTCTTACCATTACCTTTTCCTTGTTTGATTTAGAACAATCCCCGGCCTCCATTACATGAATGGATGTCGATTCATCAATTTCTTTTCCTTGGTTTTCACACCTCCTCGCGCCCGAGGATTCCTCAATCGCAGGTGGCTACCAAGTTCAACCAAGGAGAGTTCTTCCTTTTTGTGTTTTAACATATGCTTAAAATCTTTCCATGATGGTGGTAGTTTATCAATGATACTAGAAACAGAAATGGATTCATCCATTTCCATTTTGTGTTGTGCAAAGCGGCCTAAAATGCGTTGAAGTTCATTGAATTGTTCAATTCTGACCGTGTATCTACCATCATGTATTTCATGAAATTACCAACTAGAAACTTTTAGCGAGATGCATCTTCATTTAATTATTTAGTTTCTAGTGCATCCTATAATTCTTTTGCGGATGCAAAGTTTTGATAAATATCAAACAAATGAATCGGACATACCATTGACAATGTGACCACGATGGATGTAGTCATCATTTTCCCATTTGTTTCGCCTTCGCAATTCCTCCAACGGTGCATCATCATCAACTTCCGGTATCTCAGTGCTAAGAACATATACCACTTTCAATGTTGTGAGAATGAAATGCATCTTCCTTTGCCACCTCCGGAAATCAACGCCTTCAAACTTGTCTAGTTTCCTGAAATTCATCATCAAATCCTTTGCATTCACCATTGTGATAAGAACAATAATTTAAGAAGAATGTTGTAGTTTGAGGGTGTGAAGATGATCAACAATACTTGAATTCCTGCAAAATAAAAGACTTGGAACCTCTCCGTTTCATGAAAGAATCGTTGTCCTTCTTAAATTATTCGACCCCTATACTTTGTCCTGGGTATCACGAATATTTAAGTGAGATAAAACTGAGAGAACAACCTTTAAACTTTGGACAAAAGATTAAAGAGCACTTTGAAGTTTTGAGTTATATAGAATAAATAACAAGGATGCTTACATATGTTGTTCTTATGTTTAACAATGTAAACTTGCTAATATATAGCACTTGGATCTGAAAAAGAGCAAATGAATACGTCCTTTAAGTGATAGAAACCAAAAGAAAAGGTACCATTTGGTTGTACCCACTTAAAACGGCCAAAAGACACCAAAAATCAGTTTTTCCGACCACAGGTGCGCATCCGTACAGATGCAATTATCATTCGGACGGATAAATCACAGTATCAAAATTTTACAATTTCAGCCTTTCATCCGTACGGATAGATTCTTATCCGTACGGATAACTCTCATCCGTACGGATAGATTCTTATCCGTACGGATAACTCTCAATCAGAAAATTTGGATTTTCATTTCACATCCGTACACTCGTAAAAGCGTGCACTCCGCACCTCCATACTTATATTTTAGCTTTACGAGCATAACCACCCTTGTACTAAACCCCGATAACCTCAATGGCTTGTGATTATACTTAAATCACCAACAGCGCTTAACCGGCGCTTTGACAAGTATGCTCTAAAGACTTTATAAAATGCTCCCTAACTTAAAGTTGATAGTGAAAGATTTGTGCTTGGTGAATGTGATGAAGGTAGAAAGTCAGAGCAAGAGGCAAAAGAGTCAAAGCAGAAGGAAGAAGAAGGGAGTTCAGATCCCGCTGCTCATTAGCATAAGATTTCCGGAATATTCCTAGTATATTCCTTTTTCCGTTAGTAGCGGCCAATCACCGGAAGCCACTCTCGATAATCAGCATAAATGTAAGACCGAAAAGGTTTTCGCAAAAAGTATGAACTTTTAAACTCAATCAGATTCAATTTGTACTTAAAGTGCAGTTTCACAAATATTATAGTCGAATATACACAGAGCAGATAGCCACATACACATACTATAATATATACTCTCCCTCTGTTCCATAATAACTGAGCCAGTTGCCAAAAAATTTTATTCCAAAATAACTGAGACAGAACATTTTCCAAAGCAGCATTTGTTGCTAATTTTCCTAATTTACCCTTATTTAATGCTATGATAGAAGTTTAAAAAGCGTATTAATTGTATCATAGAGATTTTTTAGTTATTGCATCCGAAAAGTCGTAGCATTACATCACTTTCTAAATAGCGTGTTTTGACAACTGCCTCAGATATTTTGGAACGGAGCGAGTAGTATATAAGCAGTTGATAATCATTTATTGCCAAAAAAAAGGTTTGTATCCAAAACGACGCAATAACAATAACAGTGTCACAATGAGAGTAATTAAATAGCACATAAACTATGTTGCACAGTCACGGACACGGACACGGTGATACAGCTAATTCAAAAATTTAAGGACACGCTGCCGACACGTTATATATATATATATATATAAGTATATGTGTGTGTGTGTGTGTGCGTGGTGTAAATAAGATTCAGTTTATCAAAAAGAATATTCGTAAACATCTAAAAAAACTAGACAAAATAAGATAGGTAATACTTAAACTCTATGAATATCTATAATAGATATTCGACCATTATACGGTGCCAAAAAAACTGTGATTGACCATCAAAATATTACAAATTGTAAAAATGATTGTTTATTAACAAAAACATATAAACTTAATACGGCGTATTATGTATTAAATTATTATAAAAAAATGGGTTCAGGAGTGTTAGTGACGTGTCGGGGAGTGTCGGTGCCGTGTCGGAGAGTGTCGACAGTGTGTCAGAAACGTGCCGGATATAAATTTTTTTAAAATACTAATTTAATCAACTGACACGTGTCGGACACGTGTCGGAGCGTGTCATGCCGTGTCTTGTGTCGCACGGCGTCCAAATTGAAATATCGGTGCATCATAGCACATAAATGATATTAGAGCAAATTACACATAGCGGAAATTACCAGACTTACTGCTAAAAGTACGTATTATAGTACTAGTAGGGAACCCGTGCGATGCACGGAAAACGTTTATTTTGAAAAGTCGATATGTGTATGTAGAAATTTGTAGATACTGTATTAATTTAAGGGCTATTTAAGTGAAAACAGTATGTTATAGGAATAAGAAAATCCGCCATGTCATTAGAATCTTGCTCATTGAACTCATATTTCTCTATTGAGACTTTATTAAGATGCCAGAATCGTAATCTACGTATGTGCCTCAAATCCCCGTATCTGGTAAAGAATTCACGTGAGTAACGGCCACCTAAAGCGATCTGCAAAACATCTCGTAAAACTAAGGAACATTGTGATAGAAGGGTAACTCAAAATCCGAGTTCATGTTCAAGAAAAGCATAATAATCATGCATAACAAAGAAAAAAAAGTTGCAACGACGATGAATTCTCTCACCATACGTGGCATCATACCGAGAAGTTCCATCATTAAGGCCAAATGGTCCTGCAAAGAACTCATGATTTAAATGCAGGTCCAACAGTAAAACCAAAACATAAAGAAGTAGCATTTCTTGAGTCATTTCGGGCCCGGAATAATGCACGCTTTCACTGTTAACTATAACGTCCGCCTCAAAATCATCTGTATAATGTGTTGGAGAAAATAGTGGAATTGAATTAAAGTGAATAAAAATGATTTTATAATCATTTTATTCGAATTTACTTTGCAAGCTTAATTTGATTATATTCTTGTATAGAATATATACAATGTTTTGATAATTCTGAAAACTACGTAAGTCGTAGATGAATTCGAGATTTAGAATCATTCAATTCGAGTACGAGTGAATGAAAATTAACGCTTGAAGTCGGGTGTTTGAAAGAACTTTTGTTGGAAGTGGAAGTTGAAGAGTATTCAACTAAATCGTGTACCACATTGGAAAAAGAGAGAAATGTTTTCCAAAGATATATGTGGGAAGAATGTTATATGTGGTATAAGCTCCTAGAAGAAGGAGAGAGATAAGCGGGTTGGTTTTAGCAATCAGACGTTACGCTAAAATGGCCACACGCGCCAGCCGCCGCCGCCGCGCCGCGTGCCGATGCCCGTGCCCGTGCCCGAGCCCGTTGACCGTTGACCGTTGACCGTGGCTTTGGGCTTTGGGGAATGGGCCTGAGGGCCCTAGGCCCAGGCCTGTGTTAAACTTTTTATACAAAAGTTAATTGGGCTTGGTCCAGTTCATATACATTCTGATTGATTGAGTTCAGCTCGGTTCGGTTATCCAACATAGTTCGGTTCAAAGAATAATTAATGGTTAATTCCAAATTGACCAGCCCTCTCCTATATATAGCCTCCATATGGATTGAAGCTAAATACACACATTCTAAATACAACACCGAAAAGCTTCATACATTCATATAGTTACGTGAGTTGCATACGAGTTTGAAGAAGAGATTACGAGCACTTAGAAGAGTTCGTTGAAGGTTAGTGTAAGAAGTACCTCTATACTGAATCAATAATCCGAGTTATCCTGGGAGACAATTGGTTTTAACCGGGTACACACGGACCAAATTTGTCTTAAGGATGAGTGTCCTACTCGTCTCGGAGTTATTGTATCCACTTTTTTTTAGTATATTTCATTTTTCAATTGTAATTGTTTTATTTTCAATAAAATTGTTGTTTAATTCGTGTTAATTATTTTAATTGCGTTCGGGTTCCTACAGCTTAAGACAAATTTCAGAACCGATGTTCTGATTTTAACCCGTCGCGTAATCGAAATTTTTATACAATTTCTACTCAATTTTTCCGAGTTTAGGCGAATTAAATAAACTTGTTTTAATCGAGTCGATTACGATCACTCGGTTACGATCGGTTCGCCTCGTTCTTGATTAATTCGGCTTATTTCTGAATTTTCAGCTCGTTTACTGAACATGTCAGCTCTTATTCTGAACGGTTCAGTCTACTTCTGAAACTTCAGCTCGTTTTATAATTAGTTAAATCTTCCTTTTGGTATCGATTTACGGTAAAATCGGTCCACTTCCTTTTGTATCGATTTACAAAAATCGGTCCACTTCTTTTGGTATCGATTTACGGTAAAATCGGTCCACTTCCTTTTTGGTATCGATTTCTGGCAAAATCGGTCCACCTCCTTTTGGTGTTTTCTGGTAAAAACTACCACGTTAAAACAAGATTGAAATACAAACATTGTTGGAGAATCGAGTTGAAACAAACTCGAGCTTGTTACGACGAGTCAAAACAATCTTCACATTGTTTTCTTTGGGTGAAAAACTACGTGTTGTATTATCGCTTATCCTTTTACGATAAAGTTTATCTTACGTTTGTGAACGAAATGGAATTTTATAATCGATGACTCTATTAGTGCGCCAATTCAAGGAGAAAGCTCCAGTTGCGGGAAGTGAAGTGGTTTTAAAACAGTCAAAATTGAGCCTGACAGAGACCTCGATGAAGAGACATATGATTGGTGTGTAGACACTGGAGCTACTCAACATATGTGTGCGAACAAATCTTTGTTCTGGGGATACCAGGAAATTCAAGAAAATGTTTTCATGGCAAATTTAACAACGTCCGAAATTGTCGGATATGGGAATATCACGTTAAATTTAAAGAATGGAAACTATCTGGTTATCCGAAATGTTTTGCATGTGCCGGACCTCGGTAGAAATTATATTTCTGGTCCTCAGCTAACTAACTCGTCTGGTTACAAGTTAGAATTTGTTGCAAACAAATTCACACTTTCTCAGAATGGATTGGTAGTTGGCGAAGGCACTCTGGTCGATAGATTATTTTTTATGGACCTTCGTATTGTAAAATAAAATTAGAATAATTTTATGTTTACATAAAAGTGATGGTTGGGTATGCAAGACTATTGTACCTAAATTAAATGTGCCCGCTGAGGCTAATAAAAGTGCTTCTACTTTTGTTTACTTGATTGAGTCTTGTACTTTATGGCATAATCGTTTAGGACACGTTAATAATAAATCAATTCAAAGAATGATGAATTTGGATTTATTACCTAAACTTAAAGTTAATGAAACTGCAAAATGCCAAGTCTGTGTTGAAGCTAAAATGACTAAAGCGCCGTTTCCATCCGTGGAAAGAAACACAGAACCGTTAGAATTAATTCACACCGATTTGTGTGACTTAAAGTTTATGCAATCGAGAGGCGGTAAAAGTATTTTGTAACTTTTATCGATGATTGTACAAGGTATCTTTATTATGTATATTTGCTAAGTAGCAAAGATGAGGCTATCGAGGCATTCAAAAATTATAAGAATGAAGTTGAGAATCAACTTAGCGCAGACGAATCAAGAAGGTTCGTAGTGATAGAGGTGGAAGTATGAATCGCCATTTGAAAGAATATGTCTAGATTCGGGCATTATTCATCAAACTCTCGCTCCATATGCACCTCAATCTAACGGAATTGCTGAGCAACGCAAAACCGTACTCTGAAAGAGATGATGAATGCTATGTTGATTAGTTCTCGGTTACCTCGTAACTTGTGGGGAGGCCCTTCTCTCCGCCAATAAAATTCTCAACAGATTCCGTCTAAAAGATGGATAAAACTCCATATGAGATGTGGAAAGGCCACAAACCAAGTTATAAATACTTGAAAGTGTGGGGTGTTTAGCAAAGGTGGAAGTGCCTAAGCCTAAACAGATTAAGATTGGGCCAAAACGATAGATTGCATATTTATTGGGTATGCTCATAACAAGAGTGCATATAGATTTCTTGTGCACAAATCGACAATCTCGATGTGCATGTAAACACACGTCATGGAGTCAAGAAATGCGGTGTTTTTGAGGATGTTTTTCCACATAAAGAAAGACACAATGAAGACTCAAATAAGAGAGTACACGAAAATGTGGGGATAGTACTCCGAAACGAGGAAGTGGAACCTCGAAGGAGTAAGAGGGCTAGGACTTCAACGTCTTTTGGGCCATTTTCTAACCTACATGGTAGAAAATACTCCAGGACATATGCCGAGGCTATGTCTAATCCGAGCTTACCTTTACGGAAAGAAGCTATTAATAGTGAAATAGATTCTATTATGCAAAATCACACTTGGGAATTGGTTGACATTCCACCGGGAAGTAAAGCACTCGGGTGTAAGTGGATTTTCAAAAAGAAGCTTAAGGTGATGGATCTATTGATAAGTATAAGGCCAGGTTGGTAGCCAAGGGTTATCGACAAAAGGAAGGTCTTGACTTCTTTGATACTTATTCACCAAGATGCGAGAATCACTTCATAAGGGTTCTTATTGCTCTTGCTGCGATCTATAACTTGAGATCCATCAAATGGATGTTAAAACCGCATTTCTAAATGGTGAATTAGAAGAAGAGATATACATGGAACAACCCGAGGGGTTTGTGGTTCCAGGGCAAGAGCACAAGGTGTGTGTAGACTCGTTAAGTCTTTGTATGGGTGAAACAGGCACCCAAACAATGGCATCTAAAGTTTGATCAAACTATGCTATCTAATGGGTTTAAAATTAACGAGTGTGACAAATGCGTCTACATCAAACAAACACCTAATGCTTATGTGTTAGTGTGTTTATATGTTGATGATATCTTTGATTATGGGAAGTACTCATGATATCATCATGAATACCAAAAAGTTCTTTGACACGCAATTTTGATATGAAGGATATGGGACAAGCGGATGTAATTTTGGGGATTAAAATCTCGAGAATATCCGAGGGACTAGTATTATCACGAGTCTCACTACATTGAATCCGTTACGAGGAGATTCAATGTTTTTGATGAAAGTCCTATGAAAACACCCATTGACTTAAGTCTTCACTTGGTCAAAAATAAGGGTGAGCCTGTGTCTCGATTGAAATATTCACAGATTATAGGGTGTCTAATGTACATAACCAAGCTGTACTAGACTGATGTTGCGTGTCTTTGTGAACAAAGCGAAAGCGAGTTTACAAGTAATCCCGGTGAGGATCATTGGAAAGCGCTGATGAGAGTACTCGGTACTTGAAATATACAATGAACACAGGGATTACGTTACACAAGATATCCAAAGCAGTATTAGAAGGATCTTGTGATGCAAACTGGATTTACGATTCTAAAGAGTCAAAATCCACAAGCTGGATATATCTTTATGATTGGTGGTGCCGCGGTGTCTGGAAGTCCACAAAGCGGACATGCATATCTCGTTCCACAATGGAAGCCGAGTTTATTGCACTTTGGACAAAGTCGGGAAGAAGCGAGTGGCTTCAAATTTCCTGAGGACATTCCTTGTTGGACAAAACCGATTGCTCTTATTAGCATACACGGTGATAGTCAATCGGCTATACACCGAGCACAAAATAGTATGTATAATGGTAAGTCTGTAGACATATCGTCGACATAATACCGTTAAACACTTGATCTCTAGTGGTGTGATTTCCATCGATTATGTAAAATCGAAGGAGAATCTTGCGGATCCGCTTACTAAAGGTTTACTGAGATCGGATGTCAATTTTGACCTCGGAATGGGACTTAAGCCTATTGAAAGTTAAGTTTTGTAATGGTAACCCTACCATGTTGACTTGGAGATCCCAAGATCTTGGTTCAAGGGACAACTAAGTTATGAAGTTTGTCGATGAACACTTTCCCATTCTGTGAATAAAAGTGTTGTCCGCCGGAGTGTGAAGGTTAAGTGAAAACTTTTAATGATTCCTATAACTTGATTAAATTCGAGTGGGGTATGGCGTAATACTCTTGATAGGAGGTCACCTATGTAAGTGCGAAGTGGGCCGCTTTACATGAGAATTCAGAGGCTAGAATTCTTTAAAGCACTTTCGAAACCAGTGTGATTCAGGCCAAAATGAATCCAATCATGAGAACCAAGTACAAGTGCTAAAGGAAATATTGTGTGAGTGCTATTATGCAGTTTCTACACTAAAAAAATTGAAATATTCAAGACTTAAGTTCACTGATTAGCGAGTAGATCCGATAGTACTTCACTAGAGCGGTGTTCAAAGCCGTAAGCTACCTCTCCCGATGCAATGTTTTTCTCGTCGAATCTCTTGAGTGCTCCGTGATTTGCATTAATTTCCATTCATGTGGGGGTTGTTGGAGAAAATAGTGGAATTGAATTAAAGTGAATAAAAATGATTTTATAATCATTTTATTCAGATTTACTTTGCAAGCTTAATTTGATTATATTCTTGTATAGAATATATACAATGTTTTGATAATTACGAAAACTACGTAAGTCGTAGATGAATTCAGATTTAGAATCATTCAATTCGAGTACGAGTGAATGAGAAATTAACGCTTGAAGTCGGGTGTTTGAAAGAACTTTTGTTGGAAGTGGAAGTTGAAGAGTATTCAACTAAATCATATCTACCACATTGGAAAAAGAGAGAAATGTTTTCCAGTATATATGTGGGAAGAATGTTATATGTGGTATAAGCTCCTAGAAGAAGGAGAGATAGCGGGTTGGTTTTAGCAGTCAGACGTTCTGCTAAAATGGCCACACGCGCGCGCGCCGCCGCCGCCCGCCCGTGCCCGTGCCCGTGCCCGTGCCCGAGCCCGTTGACCGTTGACCGTTGACCGTTGACCTTGGTCTTGGGCTTTGGGCTTTGGGGAATGGGCCTGAGGGCCCTAGGCCCAGGCCTGTGTTAAACTTTTTATACAAAAGTTAATTGGGCTTGGTCCAGTTCATATACATTCTGATTGATTACATAGTTCGGTTCAGCAATAATTAATGGTTAATTCATTGCTGTAACTGATGAAACGGCTGTAATTAAGATGAGTTATGGTAATTCATTGTCAGAATCGATGAAACGGTACGTAATTAATTCATTCCATTGACCCTCTCTCTATATATAGCCTCCATATGGATTGAAGCTAAATACACACATTCTAAATACAACACCAGAAAGCTTCATACATTCATATAGTTCTGACGTAGTTGCATACGAGTTTGAAGAAGAGATTCGAGCACTAGAAGAGTTCGTTGAAGGTTCGTGTAAGAAGTACCTCTATCTGAATCAATAATCCGAGTTATCCCAGAGACAATTGGTTTTAACCGGTACACACCGGACCAAATTTGTCTTAGGACAGATGTCCTACTCGTCTCGGAGTTATTGTATCCACTTTTTTTTAGTATATTTCATTTTTCAATTGTAATTCGTTTTATTTTCAATAAAATTGTTGTTTAATTCGTGTTAATTATTTTAATTGCGTTCGGGTTCCTACATAATGCTGTGTACTCTTTTGTACTTTTAAAGCTACATATCTCTAACACCAAAAAAAAATGAAGAAAAAAGTAAATGAAAATGAAAATTCAACAACTCAGCTAAAAAAAATTGAAAATTGAAATGGAAAGAGTAGATTAGGGAGAAGAAATTACAGATTTCTTAGTGTCCCAAGCTAGCCAAACGGTTGATTACGATTGGGAGAGTTTGTAGATTTGAAGTGAACACGGGATCGTTCAGTCGAAAGTCGGATTTGAAGTGAAATGTGATATGTGTTCAGCAGAGTAAGTAAATCACAGTAGAGTAAGTAAATCATTTTCAAACATTGATGAATATCACAAACTATAGATGTGGTGGATCAATCAACAAAATAAAACAGTAAATTGGAAATTCAAGGATTTGTACATATCATCTACCAAAAAGGATGCGCTTTCACAAAACAAAGAAAAGAACTTACAGTAGTGTTGATAGAGAAATAGGTTCCATGAGAACCATGTACATTCACACTTCAAAAATCGAGCACCATGACTGCAGGGAAAAAAATTGGTAGAGCAATCCGGTCAATAATTGCCATCTCTTACCGGAAAAAAATCATCTGTAGTCATCATTTGGATTTGAAATTATAATCAAGAAAAAATTATTATTGTGGGAAAACGATAACAACAAATCTATAAAGTAGTTCCCTCAAAAAAAACTATAAAGTAGGAAAAATATGAATACTGTCTGTGAGAAATCCTACGCAAAAAAATATTATTGTGGAAAAACAATAACAATAAATTAGGAAAAATATGAATACTGACCGTGAGAAATCCTACGCAAAATCGGATGATTTGGGCAAAATTCTAGCTAAATGATCTTATGTAATCGAAGGGAAAAAATTGACATTGATTCAATAAACAAATCACCAAAATGAAGAAATGAATACTACAAATTCATAACGTAGAAAAAAAATATAAATACTGACCGCGAGAAATCCTACGCAAAATCGGATACTTTGGGTAAAATTCTAGCTAAATGATCTTCTGTAACCGATGGAAAAAAATTGATAGTGATTCAAGAAACAAATCACCAAAATAAAGAAATGAATAGAATGATGAAGAAATGAAGATGAATGAAGAAATGAATAGAAGGTTTGTGTATTTATTAGGGAAATTAAAATTTAAAAACTCAAATTGCGTAATTAGGGTAGTCTTTTTTTTTTCCATATTTTAGGGTTGCCGAATTTTGCCATTATGGTAGTTTTTTTTTTTTTTTTTTTTTTTTTTTTTTTTTTTATTTTACTGATTTGGAGCGAGTTTGGGTTTGTCAAAGCAGGTAATTGGGTTAAATTCACTCCTCCATAAATTATATATATATATATATATATATATATATATATATATATATATATATATATATATATATACACTACAGCTGAAACCCGTGCATTGCACGAGGACGTACATGATTACATTCTATTAATATGCATAATATGTACTACAAAATAAAGACCCTTCAAACTTATTGTAATGCTTAGCTAAAATTGTGTTATTTGAGATCGACGTCACATAGAGTAAAAAATAGACAACACAACATGTCCAAAAGTTATAATGATGTCAATAATTATGGTTATATTTCTGCTTTTAGCATTGCACGGGAGAACATATATTTTATAAGAAGATTTTTTTGAATGATGAAAAGAAAATTTTATTGGCATGTTTATTCTGTGAGAATGAAATTGAATGGAATAAAATAATAGGAGCGAATGGAATGTAATGTAATAAATTAATTATATTACTGCGTTTGGAATATGCAAGACTGGAATCAAAAAATTATATAAAGCATGACGTATTGAGTGATGAGTAAAGCAGTGTAGTGAATTAAGGTTGACTGGAGTAGGGTATGGTATGGTTCATAATGTAAGATATGAGCGAATGGGTGAGGTAGCTCTATGTCATACCCCATTGCACCTTACCTCTCTTCCCACCATGCCTTACCCACCACCCTATCCTACCCACCCTATATCACCATATCATACCATCGACATCCTATCTATCTTATCCTTTACCTACTCTACTCCCATTACCTACTCTAATCCACTATCACCTACCTCTACACTTCCCTACTCTACCCTACCTTACCCACCATACCACCCTACCTTACCCACCACCCAACCCTTCTCTACCCTACCCTACCAACACCCCACCGTACCGTACACTACCCTACCCTACCCAGCAGACCACCCTACCCTATCTTACCCAACAGACCACCCTACCATACCTTACACATTACCCCAACCTATCGTACCCTACTCTACCCTACCCCACCCTACCAACCATACCTTTCCCACCACTTCACCCTACCCTTCCCACCCTAACCCTAACCCACCCACCGTTCCACTCTACCCTATCTTACCCACCACACCACCCCGTCTTACCTTACCCACTACCCCAACCTACCCTACCCTACTCTACCCTACCCTACCCTACCAACCCTACCGTACCCACCACTTCACCCTACCATACATAACCCAGCACAACCCCTTATATATCCTACATTACCCCCCACCACCACCCCTTACCCAACCCTACCCACCACCACCCCTACTTACCCTACCTACCACCCAACCCTACCCTACTTACCCATCACCCTACCCTACCCTACCCACCACCTCATCATACCCTACCTTACCCACCACCCCACTTATTCAAGACGCTCCTACCTACCTTAGCAGCATTAAATGAGGTGGCTAATTAATGAGGATACCCTAATTTAAGAATATCTCGTATTAATTGACATTTTGAATTTAGTTATTTTTCAAAATGTAATTTAATTTACGAATATTCAGATCAATAGAGACTTTAATTTATGCGGAATGATTTTTTCTAAACATATTTGTATTTATTTATTTCTATATAATTAATTTAAAATTGTTTTAGAGGATTATTTTCTTTTGGCATATTTGATTTTTTTTTTGGAAAATGTAATTTAATGTAAGAATATTTCACATTGAATAACATATTTATTTAATCTAAAAACATTTCACGTTACACCACAAACATTTGAATTAAGTTATTCATGAAAATATAATTGATTGTATGAATATTTGACATTAAATGAAGTGGCTATATTGCGGGGAAAGAATTTAATGTAAGAATATTTTGAACTAATTGGTAAAATTGAATTTTTTATTTTTTCAATATTTTACTTTAATGAAAAAATATTTCCATTAAGTTTCCTAAATTTCAGAATATTTGAAATTATTTACTAATTTATAAAGGGTGTACTTAATGTGAGAATATTTTTCATTAATTTATAAGGATGTATTTAGTGTGTATATATTTGAGTTTAAATATATATTAAAATGTAATTTAATGTTAGAATATTTTGCATTAATTTGTAAAATAGAATTTATCATTTTTTAAATATTACAATTAAATGCATAATTTTGCATTAAATGACATATTTAAGTTTAGATATTTTGAAAAATGTAATTTAGTTATAGAATATTTTGCATTAATTGGGAAATTGAATTTCTTATTTTTTTAAGCCAAAAATATTTCCATCAAACGCCATAAATTTCAAAATATTGGACATTATTCTAGGATGGATAATTTATAAGAGATATATTTAATATGAGAATATTTTTCATTAATTTATAGGGATATATTTAATGTCTACATAATTTAGTTTAGATATTCTTGAAAATGTATTTAATGTTAGAATATTCTGCATTCATTGTGAAAATTGTAATTTAAAAATGTTGGTATTAATTGGGATGGCTGAATTCTAGGAAATGATTATTGCAGTTTATTAATAAATTAAATTTTATCATAACTGTGTATTAAACAAGGAACCACAATGATAATAATAGAGTAGATAGAACAAAGAAACTTATAAAAAAAAATGAAACCACCAGAATTTCACTTTATTTTAAATATTATACTTTAATTAGTGTGAATTGTAATTAGTGTGATTGAAGAGAGTTTTATTAGAAATTCAAAATTTGCAATTAGTGCATGTTTGACTTTTTTTTTTATCCTTTTTAAATATTATAACTTAAAGTGATATTTCGCATTAAGTGCCATAAATTTAAGAATATTCGATATTATTCTGGGATGACTAATTTATAGGGATGTATTTATTGTGAGAATATTTACAAATAAATAATCCAGGTATTTAAAAAAAATAAGAAAAATATGCGGCCATATAAAAGAATCTTACACAGTAACAAACCACCAACTTTAAAAATAAAAAATAAAAATAAACAACAACACGAAAAAATAATCCATCTATTTACAAAATAATAACAAAAATAAGTCGTGATAGAACATTCTAATAGGTTAACAAAAAATAACAAAATAAGCGTGTTGTGCATTTTATTCATTGAAAAAATCGCATATTCAAAAATATCAATATCTCTACTTGAACATGTAGATTTTTTAAGTCTTCATTTCTTTTCGTTCTAATGTTTCCTGCAACAAAGGTCGCAGCTTTTACATCTAAATATAGATTGTATGAATTTGGAACAAAATATAAAAAAATTTCCTACAAATAAATTTAAAATAGAAAACCAAAATACTTACCTCATAAATATAAAAAACCATTAACACGGTAAAATAATCCGACTATTTACAAAAAAATAACAAAAATAAGCAGCTATAGAACATTCTGACAGGGTAACAAAAAAGTAACAATACCCGTGTATCAGAAAGCGTGTCATGAACTTTATTCATTTAAAAAAATCGCCTATTGAAAAAAATATCGATATCTCTACTTTAACAGGTAGACTTTTTAAGTGTTTATTTCTTTTTGTTCTGATGTTTCATACAACAAAGGTCTCATCTTTTATATCTAAAGATGGATTGTATGAATTTGGAACAAATTAAGACAAAAGTTTCTACAAATAAAATTAAAATAGAAAGCCAAAAAATTCTTACATCGAACAAAACTAGATTTTTGCACAAATTAACTATAAATAAAGAATGGAAAAACAAAAGGGAATTAAAATAGAAAGCCAAAAATTCTTACCTAATGTGACCGATTTAGATTTACGCACAATTCAACCACAAATAAAGAATGGCAAAACAAAGGGATGAATATGTGATTCGGCATTATAAAAAAATAGCAATACTCAGTATGTCACAAAGGGTGTCATGCATTTTATTCATTTAAAAAATCGCCTATTGAAAAATTATCGATATCTCAGATTTTTAATGTGAGACTTTTTAAGTCTTTATTTCTTTTGTTCTGATGTTTCATGCAACAAAGGTCTCATCTTTTATATCAAAAGATGGATTGTATGAATTTGGAACAAAATAAGACATTTCAACAAATAAAATTAAAATAGAAAGCCAAAAACTCATACTCGAACCGAAAATTTAGATTTCTACACAAATCAACTATAAATAAAGAATGGAAAAACAAAGGGAATTAAAATAGAAAGCCAAAAATTATTACCTCATGACCGAAATTAGATTTCTGCACAATTCAACCACAAATAAAGAATGGCAAAACAAAAGGGATGAATATGAGATTCGGAATTATAAAAAAAATCGACAATATAATACCTTTGAATGCAAATGGATGAATCAAGTGAGATGAATATATGAATGTGATGAGATGATTTTATAAAAGAAACGACAATATAAGACCCGTTGAATGCAGATGGATGAATCAAGTGAGATGAATATGTGAATGTGATGAGATAAATATGAGCATTATTAAAAAATTAGACAATATACAGCCAAAAGGAAAATGAAAATCAAAATATACGATTCTGAGCACATGGGAATCAAATTTTGCAAGAGAATTAGTGATTGGAAAGAGAGCGTATTTATTAGAAAATCAAATTTTGTAATTAGTATGAATTGTAATTAGTGTGATTGGAGAGAGAGGTTATTTATTATAAATTTAAAAATTTTAATTAATGCAGGGTTGACGTTTTTGGTATTTTTCTGGGTTTGGGTCGGGTAATTGAAGAGAAACGGGCTAAATTGCTTCGTGTATATATTATTTACTAAGATTTACCCGTCTTATCTGACTGAAATAACTCAACAGTAAAATAAATGAATCATCCATAATGTAGAAAATTTTAAATAAGTACTCTTACGGACTAAAAAATTAAACAAACTCAATGCATGATCATACGATAAAATGAAATTAAAGTAAATAAATTGCAACATTTCAATAATTAAAGGATGTCGAAGAAGATAGAATCTCAATTATTAAAGGATGTCGAAAGAAGATAGAATCTTTTTCTTATATATAGATAATGAATTCGATATTGCACAACATTCGGTAGATCAAATTTAAGCAAGACCTGAAAAATATGGATTGTAGATGAAAAAATGAGACAACCTTTTGTAAATTAAACAGCACAAAAAAAACACTACATGAGGTAATTACACAAAAAAAAACAAAAGGAATTTCAAAAGATGGCACAAAAGAAAGCCGGAACTATTATATTAATACTTTAATAAAACATTAAAAGTCACACACTAATGAATCTAATCTATCACAGGAAAATGATTTGCAGCAACATGAACCACTATCAAACAATATAATCTCTAGAAATGAGAAAATGTATTACATATATCACCAAACTTACCCTCACATCATCTAGTGGTAATTGTGAACAAATGACAAAAAAATGGAAACAAAACCCTTCGTAAATCAAACTGCAAGAAAAATGATAGTAATTAATCAACCGAAACGATTACCATCATTCAACCGAAAAACACGTCAAGGATTAGAAAAAACACATGAGTGAAAAAAAAACCATATTCATAAAAAATATTGAGTGGCAAAAAAGAAATAGAAAATCCACTTCAAATGATTGCACAAAGACATGTAAAACTATTCTCAGAGTAATTTATAGAACATACCGGAAGGCATTCACCAATAAATCTCATCCATCGCGGAAATCAAGGACGGAGCTACCATTAGGGCTGGGGGGTGCTAAGCCCACCCAGTCCTATTTTTTTTTTATTTAAATAGTTACTTATTTGACTTTTAGTTTTAATGCTGTATCTACTTAAGCCCATCTAGTAATTTACTCTAATCGATCCGAGAAAATTTATGATACAACAATAAGTGATTGAATATGATACATTCATTATCACTACACGTATTTTTTTCATTTGGTATAACTATTACTATTAAATATATGCTACACATTCACTATAATTTCTACAAAACAAATTTGGTTAAGTTAGTTTTGTGAGTGATTTGTTCTTGTGAGTGTTGAGTGACAATTTTGTTAAATTTAGAACTTAAAAAAAAGATAGTGATGCAAAGTAAATATTATAAAAATGTCTTTAGAGGCGTTGAGTGGCATTTTTTCTCCAAATTTTGAAACTTGGAAAAAACAAAACAATTACATCGTAAAGTTATATTATAAAATGTTCAGCCCACCCAGGTAAAGAATCCTGGCTCCGTCCTTGGCGGAAATAATGATTGAACGAAATGACAGAGGTCAAGATTCTTCGATTGCAATCTCTTCACTGAAAATTGCATCCATGAACAAAGTTGCATAGCATATACTAATTTTTTGACCACAGGTTAAAGCCTTCGTGATGATTCAACAACAATAGAAGGTGCCGATTATTTTGCTGGATGTTCTACAAAACTTAGATGCGAGGGCCGTGGTGTGGACGTGTTTAATGTGGTTGTAGTTCGAGAACTTAAATTTAGATAGTGAATGGTGGGAGGGGTGGTGATCATATCTTGTTCTATGAAAATTGTAACGGAGCAATACAATACGCGGACATTTTTATTACGGAATTCTTGGCAAATTAACGGGTCAATTACCTAAAAAGACACTATTGTATATGAAATTCCGGATCCCCGGTACCAACATAGACATGTGTACCTATCGAAAATAAAAAAACAAACATAGACGCGTGTAAAAATGCGAGAAAAATTAGCCATCAGAGCAAATGATAAAATGCTTCCGTAATTCTCTCTGCTATTACATGCATATATTTATCATCCTTTGAACAAACATCGAAGAGACTATAGACTTCGTTAACGACCGCAATCAGCTTATGCAACAACTATCTGTAATTGTTTTCTTATTTTCTCTTTTACCTGTTTCTTTTCTCTTACCTTTTGTGGATGAGGGAATAAATAAGCAGAGAAACATGGAAGAAGTAGGTGTAAAGAAAAACAACATACAATGCTGCACACCAACATGATTAATCAACATTAATTATTGTCCCGCTTCCAACCAAAAATCAAAACCCTGCAAAAGGAAGGGGTCAATGTAGCAATGTATAATTTCAATCATGTTGAAGTGAAAAACTATGATCCTAAAAATCAATAATTCAACAATCCAATAGTGAAGAAATACAAAAGGCGAATGGAAGAAAAACAAATCACTTTGTAGATTATATGTTTAACCCTAAAAAAATAATAGAACAAAAAAATCCACCGATAATTCATGTGGAGTTGTTTTTGGATTATTTGCTTACCCCTTAAACATACACAACCAAAAACATCATTGAAAATTCATGTGAAGGTTACCAAACCCTTTTCACTCCCATACAACCTTCGGTTGCGTACCCTTACTCAGTTTTCTTAAGCTTTCCGGTTGAATATTGCATTGAATTTGAGAAGAGAACCGGATACGCAGACAATAGGTTGTGATGGGATTGTCATATTCATGGTAATGCAGAGTCGTAGCTTCAAACAGGCGAAATTTCTCCCCTGATAGAAAATCAGTAGGTAACGGTGAGGAAAAAAAGCACAAACGAATAAAAATAATAATTGAGACGGAAAGTGTTACCCTAGTGTTGTTTGCGCCCGACGTAATGGCTGATAATCACCAATAAAAGCTGGAAATAAGAGGTAAGAGAGAGGAGTGAATTATTGCGCATAATTTTAGGGAGGAATTTGTAACCGCATAATTTTATTTTCATATAATGCTTTTAATGCATTGGAAGAATATATATTATTTTTATTGAGCAATTATGGAGAATTTTGTTTTTTTTGCAAAATAATTGGGAAACGTGTTTATTTTCTTTTAATGCTTATTAATGCATTGAATTTCTTTTCTTTCTTTTTTTGGTAATTTGCCTATTTTTTTCCGGGTTTGGAGCGGTATAATTGGGTAATTTTCGGGTTTGGGTCAAAATCAATTTTATTTCCTCTCCTAAATATATATAGATATAGATATATATAAATAAATATGTAACGTCACAATGATTGGGTGTACACTAGTTGTCTCTTTGCACAACATACCAAACTACCAATTCATACCATTGCAATTTTATAATATATAAAATACATACATTAATTCAAATACATATATTACTCCACATATGTACTCAGTACATCGGCCTAACGGTTACTAGGTTATATCATGATGTGTAGATTAGGGTTCGAGCCCCGTTAGAGGTATAATTAGGATGTGTAACATTTCGTATCTGGAAAAAAAATAAAAAATAAAAAAAAAAAAAAAAACTACTCCACGTATTCTTTTATAGCAGATGCAAGTTTTGGATCACCATGTCTCATTTTGAAGGAAATTCATTGATAGATTTTTATTAGAAGTAGAGGTCCAATTTAAAATCAATAATTATTATTGGATATGATACACCAACTAGGATTTGGTCAATGACCAACCTAAAATTTGTTGTTACTCAATAGTCATTGACCTGGCTTCATTAGCAAAGGCCACCAAAGAGTGATCGTGGTCATTTAAACCAAATGACACCAAACAAAGTTCCACGTAGCAATTCTTTATGTTCATCACTTTTTAATACAATTTTATTTCATTTTTATCAAGTAATATATACATAATAGTACACTTATATACATAATATGGATATAAATTGACATACATTGACGCATACGTACATATGGCAGACGCATGTATATAATAACACATATATTCACACATATATATTTATTACATACACATATATTATTGTTATTAATAGAACATTATTCTTCATCACAAAAATTATGTTTCAAAAAACTAAACACTTAAAATATACATATAACAAAGACTCAAAAACCAAGGCGTCATAACAACATAATATGATGCTATCTCGCCAAAAATATCCTTTTCATATAAGTCATGTTTTAGGTTTTCTAGCTTAGCTCTAAATACTCTAACGATAAGATCAAGCCTATCTTGTGATTGTTCTCCTTTAAGAAGGTGTTCTTTATTTCAAGCCAATTAGAATTGCAAGTCGTCGTTAAGAAGATGTCGGGCTTTCCAAATATTTGGACTAAGGTCATAGCATCTAATTATTACGATGCATATGTCTTGGTTCTAGGTAAAACAATAAGGTCATAGCATCTAATTATTACGATGCATATATCTTGGTTCTAGGTAAAACAATACGTTGGACTAAGGTCATTGCATCTAATTATATACTACTAGGTGAAACAATACGTTGGCCTACTTGTCCAAATTCTGGCTCACTAGACGCTAAAGCAAGTGTAATACCCTGTAAAAATTCTCGCCAAATGTTTTCTTGATGTGATTTGAAGAAATCTGGCCGTTGGGTTTCTAGTTTTATGTACATATATATCCACAACATATTGTTGGAATAAAATGTTGGAGAAAATAAATAAAATTAATTAATTTAATTTAAAATAATGAATAAATCGAACGGAAGTGAAGTATATGGTTGCTTCTGTCCGGTGAATGGTTGCAACCTCAAACAGGATGCATCAGTTCGCCTATGGGGTCACATCAATTCGAGTTAGAGGTACAACCCAAACTTAAAGTGGTACTTCTTCCCTATATAAACAAACCCCCGCATATTGAAATAATATAGAATTTTCAAGGATTGAACTTCTGAAAATATTTTTACACTTTTAAAGTACTAAATCTCTGCAAAATTCATTCAAACATATGTTTTACACTTTGCATAAATTTTCGAGTCAATAAGAGATTCGCAGAACAGGATCGGTTCGCCGTCTTCTTCTCATTGAAGTGCAACAATCCGAAAGGTATGACTGTTGTATCTTGGTAGACGATTGCCATCACCGTGTGCACATAATCGGGGTAAAAACGTCTTAAGAACAGAGTGTTGCAGTCGCCTCAGTCAATAAATTTTCTGTCCTATTTTATGGTTTCGTTTTTGCTTGAAATTTGTGTTCAACAGCATGTTAGATTGATAGTTTCCCCAACATTCTTAAGACCTTGTTGATTTTTGCTTTTTCAAATTGCATGCTGTCTCTTCAAACTGGTTAAATTTCCAATACTGCTGTTAAATAAAACTTTGAGTCGGTAGATTTATTTAGATAAATATTTGCAGTAGTAGTTTTTTTCCTAATAAATCTCCACACAGTAATAGTATTTGGTTACCTACAGTACGTAGTACCGTATACATATTACATATCATATCATCGAATTTGCAAGTTACTTTGTTTACGTAGCAATTTTGGAGATAATAAATCTCACACACAGTAATAGTATTTGGTTACCTACAGTACGAGATTTACTTTATACCTATTGTCTTGATATACATGAATGGAACATGTGTTTAATCATTGTTTGTAACTATTAAGATCAGAGTTCACTCCCCAAATGCAGTTCAGACAAAACAAATTCAGGCTACTGAAGATGAGGAGATATAAGGAGAATTAAGGAGAGATAAGGAAGGTTTAAACTTCAAATTCAAATACAAAAGGGACGTGTGTAAAGTGGTTTAGTGTGTTAAGGGTCATTAGTTTAAAGACAGAGTGGAGTTCATCTCAGTATTCAAAAAGGACACAGCTTGGCGTTCAAATAACAAGATAAATAAAGCAAATTTAATTGAATTATCCCAATTCCAAGTTTAAATTCAACAGAAATTCAACAGGATTTGTTTACATTTAAATTAGGGATTTATCTTCTACAAGAAATTTATTTCCTTGCTATAAAAGTAGGGCACTGGTTGTAATTAGAATAATGCTGAATAAGAAAGCTTCATACCTGCAATTCTTCAATTTCTTTGGCTTCTTTGTGCTTCCTGCGTTCTCATGGTATCAGAGACAAAAACTGTGTGAAAAACAGTCATTACACTCACTACAAAATCACAAACAAACCACAAACACAAAAACAAAACAAGAAATTTCTGAAAGCAAATTCACATACAAGCAAACAGACTCAACAAACATACAAAATAGACAGTCTGTCTGTCCAAATCACAAACAACACAACAAAGCAAAAGGGAACAAAGGGATCTCTACAAACTCAAGACTTCACAATGGCAACACTCTCTCTCAATGTAAGCAATTTCGTCACACTAAAGCTCAATCAATCAAACTACCCCCTGTGGAGGGAACAAGCACTGGCATTGGCTGAAAGTCAGGATCTTGTTGGACACCTCACCAATGAGACTCCTGCACCTAATCAGCATGAAAAAACTACAGATTCAAGTGGATCAGAGGCAACCAGAAAATCCAGAATACCAAAAATGGAAAAAGCGGATCGATTGCTCGGAGGTTTGGATTATTGGCTCATTTCTCGAAGAATCACTTGGCTTGGTGATTGGGTAGTTCTGCACATGCATGCAGTATGGAAAGCTCTAAGGACTCACATGCACAAGACTCTCAAGAAAGAGAGTTCACACTCAAACAACAACTCATCTATCTGAAAAAAGATGAGGACAAGAACATTTCAGAACACATTCGACACTTTAAAAGTCTGTGTGACAGCCTGGCAGCAATAGGGAAACCAATTCAAGACTCTGAAAAAGTCTATTTCCTCCTCACTAGTCTTGGACCAAGCTATGAAACCTTCACAACAACTATGCTCAAACCCCTGGACACCCGTATATGCGAACTAGTGGCACACTTACAGAATCTGGATCAGAGGAGAACCTGGTTCTCCAGCACTATAAATCAGACTCCATCTACACCTCAGATGGCATACTACAGTCAGAACCAATCCAGAACACCACAACCGTTCAGGCAACAGAATCAACAGGACAGCAGGTTTACCTCATCTGGAAGAGGATTTCAAGCTCAAAAATCACAGGGAAACATCACTGGACAGAATCAGAGAAAGCCTCCCCCTCCAGGTGAAAGAAGAATGACTGTGGAAGAAAGAGAGAGATATCAAAATGACAGATGTCAGTACTGTGGTGTGATGGGGCATATAGCAAAATCTGCTGGTGGGTCCTTAAGAAAGATCAACAGAATCAGAATCTTCCTCAGGCGTTGGCTGTACTCACTTTGGACACATCCATTGCTGACACAGAATGGACGGTGGATACTGGAGCCTCCAACCACATGACTAGCAAAACAGGTATGTTGCATAAACTTCAACCATTAACAGGATCTGACTCCATTATCATAGGAAATGGAGCTACAATACCAATTACTGGCATAGGACAGGCCAATTTAAGGCAGAATCAACACACCATCCCTCTAAAAAATGTTCTTTTAGTACCAAAGTTAACAAAAAATTTGCTCTATGTTAGTCAGCTCACTAATGATCATCCTGTTGTGTGTGAATTCACTAATGATGATGTGTTTGTTAAGGAATAGGAAACATGGCAGACCTTGACCACTGGGAAAAGAAGGGGTGACTTATATGTTTTACAAAACCAACCTGAACTCTACTTCTCAAATAGATTCAGGTCTGGTTCAAGCACCCTATGGCACCAGAGGTTGGGACATATCCAGATGAGCACTGTCCAACAACTAAAAGCCAAGGGTTTCATTGAAGTTTTAGGGCAAATAAAGACAGACCACATCTGTGAAAGCTGTCAACTAAGAAAGCTTAGTAAATTTCCTTTTTTTGACTCAGAACATATTAGCACAAGTCCTTTTGAAATAATACATTGTGATCTATGGGGGCCGGCTCCCATTAAATCTGTTGGATCTTTTTCTTATTATGCAAGTATTGTGGATGATTTCTCAAAATTTACTTGGCTTATTCCTTTAGTGCATAAATCAGATTTCTTCACTGCCTATTTGCACTTTGAAGCATTGATCAAAAGACAATTTAATAAAGAGGTTAAAATTTTTCACTCTGATTGTGGCACAGAATTCACTAATAATAAGCTTAAAGACCACTTCAGCACCACTGGTGTGATCCATCAGATGTCCTGTCCCCACACACCACAACAAAATGGAGTGGTTGAAAGAAGACATAGGACCATTAGAGAATTAGGTCTGACTATGCTTTTTCACAGTAATGCACCCTTGTACCTTTGGACAGAAGCTTTCTCTACAGCAGTCTATATCATGAATAGAGTGCCTTCATCCTCCTTAGACAATGAGTCTCCCTACTTCAAACTATATCAAAGAGAGCCTACCTATTCACACCTTAGGGTCTTTGGCACTAGATGTTACCCTTACACCTGGGATACCAAACATAACAAGTTTGATCCAAAAACTGTCCCCTGCATGTTCATAGGCTACAGTATGCAACACAAAGGATACATGTGTTATCACCCAACCACCAGAAAGGTTATCATATCTAGGCATGTTGCCTTTGATGAAACCACATTCCCATACAAACCCAGTGAACAGGCTGTCATCAACCCTGTCTCTCAACCTAGACTTAGCACTTTTATAGACTGGCTTGAAACCCCTTCACACAACCACACACACACATCCCTTGACCAACTCCCTACACCAAATAGTGCCAACATCAGTCCAGACAATATCATTACAGAATGCCCTGCCACTAATCCTACAATAGAAACAGAGTTCACTCCAGACACACCAGCCACAGATACTTCTTCACCTGTACCACATACCATTTCAACAACACCTGATACAGACCCTCTATCAGATTCATCCACACATCCCTCACCACCTACCAGTCCATCTTCCATCCCTCATATAGACTCCCCTTTCACTGATCCTCTAACTCCACCTCACACTCCAAACTCATCACAAATCTCTCATACAGATTCATCCTCACCCCCCTCACCACTTTCTCCACATACACCAGAATCTCCTCCATCACCCCAAATCATAACCAGAGGACAACATGGCATCTTCAAACCAAACCCAAAGTATGCCCTTCTTGTCTCCTCCTTCCCAGATATTCCAAGGGAACCAAGAACTGTTAAAGAAGCCCTACAGAACCCTGGTTGGAGGACAGCTATGACAGAAGAACTAGATGCTCTCCATCACAACCATATATGGGACTTAGTTCCTTACCAACCTAGGATGCACATAATTGGCTCTAAATGGGTTTTTAAAGCAAAACTGAAGCCAGATGGATCCCTAGACAAACTTAAGTCCAGACTGGTTGCCAAAGGGTACAACCAAGTGGATGGAGTAGACTATAATGAGACTTTTTCCCCTGTAATTAAACCAGCCACCATCAGACTTGTGTTAACTACAGCTCTTAGTGGGACATCAGGCAATTGGATGTTAAGAATGCCTTCCTTCATGGTATGTCCATGAAGAGATCTACATGGAACAACCACCTGGTATGCATGATCCTCAATACCCCAATTATGTGTGCAAGCTCAACAGGGCCCTATATGGTTTAAAACAAGCTCCTAGAGCTTGGTTTGACAGGTTCAGTACTTATCTGATAAAATATGGTTTTTACTGCAGTTTGGCAGATCCCTCCTTATTTGTGTATCATTCTAACCATGGATCTTTATTCCTATTGATATATGTTGATGACATGCTTCTTACAGGCTCCAAAACAGGTTATTGTCTGATTTCATTGCACTGTTACACACTGAGTTTGCAATGAAGGACCTAGGCATACATCATCACTTTCTTGGTGTAGAAATTTTTTGTGAAGGTTCAACATTACATCTCTCACAAACACATTATGCTTTGACAATCCTGGAACGTGCTCAAATGGTTGAATGTAAACCTGTTGCCACACCACTGGAATTAAAGCCTAGTCCAGATCCAAACTCATCACTTATGGCCAATCCTACTCACTATAGACAAATGGTTGGTGCACTACAATATCTCACATTCACAAGGCCTGATATTTCCAATGCTGTCAACTATGCCTCTCAGCTTCTACAAGCTCCTACTCAGGCACATTTCAGACTAATAAACAGACTTGTACGCTATGTTAAGGGCACTCTCCATTTGGGCCTACGGTTAACTGCAGCTCCAACTCCCACTCTCACTGCTTTTTCAGATGTTGATTGGGCTGGATGCCCTGTCACCAGACGCTCCACTACTGGTTATTGCGCTTTTCTGGGCAGTAGTCTAATCTCCTGGTGTGCCAAGAAGCAACCAACCGTCTCCAGATCAAGTACTGAAGCTGAGTACCGTGCCATGGCACACACTGCTGCTGAACTCACTTGGTTACAGTTCCTATGTGATGATCTACACCTCAAGCTGTCAGCTCCTCCCACTATCTACTGTGACAATCTTAGTGACTTATATCTTACTGTCAATCCTGTGTTCCATTCCAGGTCCAAACATATTGAGCTAGATTTTCATTTTGTTCGAGAACGAGTGGCCCAAGGCAAACTGACCACTAAGCACATTCCCACGCATCTTCAAGTAGCTGATCTCTTCACAAAACCAGCTACTCGGCATATCCTCGCTCAATTCCTCAACAAACTATGCCTTCACCCCAGCCATAGTTTGAGGGAGGGTATTAAGAACAGAGTTCAATCCCCAAATGCAGTTCAGACAAAACAAATTCAGGCTACTGAAGATGAGGAGATATAAGGAGAATTATGGAGAGATAAGGAAGGTTTAAACTTCAAATTCAAATACAAAAGGGACGTGTGTAAAGTGGTTTAGTGTGCTAAGGGTCATTAGTTCAAAGACAGAGTGGAGTTCATCTCAGTATTCAAAAATTTAATTGAATTATCCCAATTCCAAGTTTAAATTCAACAGAAATTCAACAGGATTTGTTTACATTTAAATTAGGGATTTATCTTCTACAAGAAATTTATTTCCTTGCTATAAAAGTAGGGCACTGGTTGTAATCAGAATAATGCTGAATAAGAAAGCTTCATACCTGCAATTCTTCAATTTCTTTGGCTTCTTTGTGCTTCCTGCGTTTTTTCTCAGTAACCATACATTTTAGTATGTGTATCTAGTCAACTGAACCACATAATTCTCCAGTAAATGTATTCGTAACCATACATTTTATAGCGGTAAATGAGTCATAAATGGTCCGGTCAACTACTTAGATCATCGTCCTCGCTTGGTCTAAAAGGGCTAACATGAGTTGATATTTTTCATTATTAAAGTTGGTAATCGATGTAGCTTTACCGAATGGCCGGGACGGACATTGCATGTATGTTGAATTTTCTCATTCACAGATGTTCACTATAATATAAATAGTACTACTTCCTGAATGTTAGAATACTATAATTCTGGAAATTTTAAGGTTGAACCGGTTCATATCAATGGCCTTTTTCATGTTGTGGTTTCGGTTGGAATCAAACAGGACATGGTAACTTGTTAATCTTCTGTTCGCTGAATAGAAATTGAAGGATCACCGAGGTGAATCCACGGGTGTAGGTGTCTGTTGTGACACTTGTGAATGTGCCGAAAAATATTTAAAAAAATAGTCACAACTTTCTGGAAAAAAAATTAAAAATTGTCTACATTATGTTGTAGTCCAAAATACTTTGTAATTACTTGCTCGTTTCTGAAAAGTTAAGGAATGAAAATTGTTTATTTTGTGTTGTAGATTACATAAATGTTCATGTTAGGTGTTTAAAATGTTCGTGAATTTTTAAAATTGTGATATACCATTACCGGGAAAAGTGTGCATAACAGAGTCTGTTTTGCAACTTTGATTGTTGATCTTCTGTTTAGAACAGAAATGAAAGGAACATTGGAATCAACCATTTCGTTGTCAATGGTGGTGTCAGAATGCAACACGTCTGGAAATTCCCGAAAATGGTTCGTAGACACGGGGGCTACGCGCCATGTTTGTGCTATTATAGCCATGTTTCCGACTACTAAGTAGTGGAAGGGGAAAAAATTCTTCACGGGAAATTCAGTCAGTTCTAAGGTTGAAAGCCAAGGAAAAGTTGTCTTGAAGATTACTTCTGACAAGTTTTGGACTCTGAACAATGTGTTGCACGTGCCTGCTATTCGTAAAAATTTGGTAGAGTCCAGTTCCGGTGAAAACAATGGCAAGGGCCAAGAAAGAAAGTTCAAGGGTGAAATTTCTAAAGGCAATCAAGAGGCTAAGCAATTTAATGGTAAATGCTTTAATTGCGGGAAAAAATGACACCGCAGGACTGAATGCCGAAAGCCTCGGAGAGTTGAACAGACAAATGTGGCAGAAATAGTCACCGAGACTATGGAAATTGAATATGTCCATGTAATGATTGCATGAACTTGATGGTTGAACTTCTCTTGTTAAACTTTGAATTTAAATTCATAGGTTGTAATAAACAAATTATTTATACATTATTATATATGTATAATATTTGTATAAATTTGTACGTAGGTGTTTATGTAAACTCCTTAATGATTGTATCTGTGATGATGACAAGTTATTATGAATATATGGACATATTTGTTGTTATATTCATATTAATAATATATTTGCTTTCAGTTTTATGATGTATATTTCAAGATATAAGGATGAAGTTGTTGATGCATTTGTTGATACATTTAAAATCAACGTAATAAATAAGTTAATCGATTAGTGGTGATCAAGGTGGAAAAGTGTGATTCAAGGTTTAATGAATTTTGTTTTGGTACCAACAACATTCATCAAATCGTTGAACTATACTTACCTTAATTAGTTAATGTTGAGAAATGATGGTTAACTTGAGGTTTACCCAAAACCTGTGGGGAAAAATATCTTCTTCACTTAAATTTCATCAGATTCTTGGAAATGTGGGGGTGATTGGTAAAAGGAAATTTACATAAATAAAGTGAAGTAATGAAAGCAAGGAATTAAAATGGATTTTATTATTTCAGAATTCTTTGGTGAGATATTGCATGTGGCTCAAATTCTATCACTACTATTAGCATACAATAGTCGGTAAGTGATATATAGAGCAAGAACACAGTAATATGGAAAATGTTAAGTTACGATTAATACATCGTAGACACAATACCATTGAACAATTGATCTCTAATGGTTTGATTTCCTTGATTATATAAAGTCGAAGAAGAATCTTGCGGATCCGCTTATAAAAAATGTTTAGCTGAAGATCGGGTGTCAAATTTTGACAAACATAATGGGACTGAAGCCTATTATGCATGTTCCCTTATAATGGCAACCCAACCATAGTGAATGGAGATCCCAAGATCATGGTTCAAAAGGGTCAACTAAGTTATGAGGGACAGTTAGCACTTACCCATTCTGTTAAAACAAAAGTGTTGTATGCTGAATGGTTTAGGTTAAGCATAAAGATTTTAATGATTCCTATATCTTGGTTAAGCCAAGTGGGGTATTGCAGAGTACTCTTTATAGGAGGTCACCTATGTAAGTGGAAGTGGGGCCGCTTCTGTGAGAATTTTGAGGCTGAATTTTTCTAACACACTTTCTGAAACCAAGGTTGTCCAGGGCCAAAACGGGCACAACCATGAGAACCTCGAGAATGTTAGGAGATCTGTTGTGCAGGTATCATTGTCTAGGCATACACCAAAGCCTGGGAAGTTCAAGACATAGTTCACTGCTTAGCCGAGTATGTCCGATAGTGCTCTACTATGGAAGGTTCAATGCAGCAAGCCACCCGCCCGATGCAACAGATTTCCGTTTGTAATCTCTTCAGAGTCTGCATTGCATTTGCATTAATTTTCATTCATGTGGGGATTGTTGGAGAAAATGAATGAAATTAATTAATTAAATTTAAAATAATAAATAAATTGAACGGACATGAAGCATATGGTTGATTCTGTTCGGTGAAATGTTGCAACCTCAAACGGGATGCATCAGTTCAGCTGTGGGGTTACATCAATCCGGGTTAGGGATAAAACCCAAACTTAAAGTGGTAATTCTTCTCTATATAAACAAACCCCCACATATTGAAATAATATAGAATTTTCAAAAATTGAACTTCTGAAAATATTTTTACACTTTTAAAGTACTAAATCTCTGCAAAATTTATTCAAACATATGTTTTACACTTTGCATAAATTTTCGAGTCAAGAAGGGATTCACAGAACAGGATCGGTTCGCCGTCTTCTTCTCATTGAAGTGCAACAATCCGAAGAAGGTATGATTGTTGGATCTTGGGAGACGATTGTCATCACCATATGCACAAGCTTGAATTCTTCGTAGTTGTAACAGAATCATGGGCACGCGATACTAAACCCCGGGTTTCTCATTTTCTTTGGCGGGTGGCAAAAAATTGTAATCCGGGCAAAACGTCTTAAGGACAGAGTGCTGCACTCGCCTCAGTCAATAAGTTTTTGTCCTATTTTATGGTTTCGTTTTTGCTTGAATTTTGTGTTAAACATCATGTTAGATTGACAGTTTCCCCAACATAAACGACCCTCATTCAGCAAGTATGATTTATCATTGTCTCTCATTTGTAACTTATAGGCATAATAGTCCCAAACATGGGAAATGCATGTGTGGTGTCTCCACACATGTGGAGACACTATGTGGAGCAACCATCACCACACATTTTCATTCTGTATTTAAACTGTATTTAAACTCCTTTTGTTCTCCAAGCTAACTCCCTTGGCATGAGAATTGGATTAGACCGTCAGAGAGAGAAAGGGGGCAGATGCATGCTTCTCATTTCCCTAAGAAGTCTCAGAAGTCTTTCAGCCGGGATCCTTGCAGTTCTTCAGCAAGCTTGTGGTGCCATGATGGAAGTTGGGATCGAAAGAAGTCAAGTGTGCCAGAAGTGCAGTTTCGGCTGGAAAGATTCAGGTTGCGGGTATAGGTCAGCAGGAGCAATCAAAGAAGTGTTGAACCAATGATTGCAAGATTCGAGGCAGTCGATGAGTTTGTAAAAGAAGCAAGACAAAGATCCAGTTGTTTCCGGTTACAAGTGAGTGGCTGGAGCCCAACCAGCCATTGGTCACGAGTTAGATGAAGATGGCAACAGTTGGCGTTGGAATCAGCTTTGGGTTCTGAATGCGGAAGATTGGGAAGGACAATGAAGAATGAAAACCTCGAGACGACAATTGCAGTTCCTCTCGGAGCGACCAAGAAGTACAAGAATTGGAACAGTACTGCTGGAGATCTTTCAAGAAGTTAGAGATAGAAGAACACGAGTTTCTGGGATGAAGTGGAGCGACAACGAGATCTGAGACCGAGTTTGGTACAACAAGCCAACGAAAAGATTGAAGTAGATCGTCGCCACCTCGAGATAGCTCAAGACAGGTGGAAGGGTTGGAAGATGGAAGAAGAAGAAGACTGTACGAGTTAGGAGACGAAACGCTTCGCAAAGTCCAGAGTTCAAGTACCTCTCGGTTACATTCGAGTTTCGAGGACGAAACTCCTCTTAAGGGGGGGAGGAATGTAATATTCCGATTTTCGGGAAAGGGCAGACGTGTCATTTTGCGAAAACGAAATAAAAGGAAGAACCGTGTGATCAATCCGTTCATCTGATCAAGAAGCCGCAGGAGAGAAAAGTGATCAGCGCGAGCAGACGCAACTTTGGAAAATAACATCTCTCGATTCTGTAAGTTTTCGGTGTAGCCCTAGTTTTTGGTATTCGTAGAGTTCGATTCTTGAAAAATTCGTATCTTTTAATCCGTAGCTCTGTTTCGCAGCCATGAGTAGTCGAAACGATCGTCTTGAAGCGTAGATTAATCTAAAAATAGTTTCACAGCAGTAAACCCAGGTAACCTTCAGTTTTACAGGCTGTTTCTGTTTCGTTTTTCTGCAAAGAAATAGGATTTTAGGGTTTCTTGTTGATCACATAGGTTTTGGGGTTGAGGATCAACAGTTGTTGCAGTTGCATGGTGTTTTACTGTCGGTTTTGCAAGCAAATAAGGTAAGAGGCTCTTCCTATGATTCCAATTATCGTTTATATGGTTTAGATCAAGTTTTAAGGTATTTATATGATAGAAAGATGTGTCTTTTTGTTGATCAAAGGATCATAGATGATTGGTATGTTTGAATATATTTTCGTATGTTTTACTGTGTTATTTCCAATTCCAATTAGGTTAGAAACGAATGGGAATTCGTGCCTTGATGATTTTAGGGTTCTAGCCGAAACCCAGGTCGGACGGGCGTCTACTTACGCCGTGTGGGCGGGCGTCGCTTTAACTACATTCAGACGGGCGTCTGGTTTCTCCAGGCGGGCGTCTGAGGTGTTATTTTACATTCAGTTATGCTAGCAGTCTTAGGGTGGACGAGCGTCTGGGGAAAATGGACGGGCGTCCAGTAGGTTCCAGACGGGCGTCCATGTCTTTAAACGGACGTTTGGTTGTTGTTCAGCCTTATAAGTACGTTTTATCATTTCTAAACCTTTAAACGTGATATGTTAACACTGTATAAACTTGAACAAGCCTGAATTGAGCTTCTGATTCGTTCAGTTAAAGCACCGAATGTACTCTTAAAGGGAGTTGAAGTTCGGATCCGTCGGAAGAGCATGATAGGCTTGCGCTTTGATGAATTAGTATTCATCAATGTCTGTGTAATTGCTAGGTCTTGTCCGTGTCTAGTGGTCTAGGAAGAGAGTAGTTAATGTGAGAGAGATTAATTGAAAACACTTAGGTGGTTAGATAATCATCCTAATAAAACACATACTTGACTAGTAAAAGATTAAACAACATGTCTCTCTTGGATAGGCACCGCCTATATCGCGATGTGTGTGCTACCTCGAAGGTGGAAGAACCCGTGAGTCAAAAGAACCACAAGTTCGGGGACTCTCTGTGAGGTGTGCGTGCTATCGGAGCCTACCTAGTCTAGCCTCCGTGGATATTAGTGTGATCCACTAATATGTTGCAATCGATATCTCCTGGTGGATATACATCAGGCGTAGTGCCCTTGAGTGCGGTTGTAACATAGATAAGTTAGGTAGAAACGTTTAGTCAATTCATGTTGATGGACATGAGATGAACCCTAGATTGAGTCGGTCAAACTTAAACAACGAAACTTTTAAATATCTTTTCCTTATAAATTATAATTGTTGTCATAGCTTCTCTTTCTTATTAAGTCGCTTGTACTTACCTCAAATGCATGTTTTTCTATGTGTTTGGGGATGAGAAGAAGCGAACAGTAGATAACGTTTACGAGGAGGAGTCGATGATGACGTTTGAAGACGCCTCATTGAAGACTTTACTTTTATTATTTTGTTATTTGTTTATTAGACTGTTTAGACTTTTGGTCTTTCGAGACTTGTAGTACCGTTGCATTTCTTTTGGATTTCGTACTTACTTGAATGTAATAAATTACATTTCCCTCTTTAGATTTCATTTCTACTCTTGGATATTGGAATTTTTTTTATACCCGAGTCTTTTTAGCTTCCGTTTGCTTTTATTTGATACGACGACGTAGAGGCTTGCGTATAATATTAGACTTATTTAATGCTATACGTGCGAACGCTTTCTTCCTGGATAAGAACCAGGTATCAGGAGGCGGGCGTTACAAATCAATCAATGAGAACAAAGCTAGCTGCAAGTGGAAAATGTCTCCATTAGCTCACAGAATAGGGTTGTCAAATTAATGAGGTAAATAGTATATCGCTTAGAGTAGTGCCATTTTTAGGAATTCCTTGATGCCAACCAAGCTCTCCGCAAGGGAAAATGAGATTGTATTGAAGTGAATCATAATATTATTGGATAGGACACGAATGGCCCCACGAGTAAATACTTGACTGCTCAAGGTTTGTTTATTGGGTTTCTCACAAGTTTCTAACCATAAAGCATACACTTGAGAAATAATTGGTTTAATGTAAATTCTTTGGTCTAACACTGAGACTAAAATATAAAAGAGACTCATGGTCTTCAAGATCCAGTGTGGTTTTTAAACTTCTAAAGAAATAAGTGTATGGATTAACCTTAACCTCAAGGACTAATGTCATCTCGAATAACCTTGGACAATTCTGTATGCAGTCAACAAGCTCATATTCTCTATCATGAAAGTAAAACAGAATGTTGCGTAAAATATCATCTCAAGTAATGGAATTCAACCGACAACCAGTGATAAACTTGACCATGCACTTTGAAAGTGTAAATCCCTCAAATCCTTGTCACATGAGACACCAAAAGAGAAGTGAATACAATATGGTTATTATATGTCCTAATGCAGGTTTTGTATTCTCTTGCTTCCTCTGATTGGGTTAGAAGCAAATCTTTAAGGACCACTGGTAATTTAGTGTTTTGCCAAATAAACAGTCTCACTAGAACAACAAAAAGCAGGACTCTAAAGGGACATCACATGAGACATACTTATTGAACTTTGGATATAATGCTTCAACGCCAAACAATGGCTTTTTTTCCCATCTTATAATTGCATGGCTCCTATATTCTTTAGCTGACATTACGGTTGCTGGAACTGATGCATCGACGCATGTTTTCGGCAGCCTTCACTACATTTTGAGATGTCCTGGCTTCGATTTGATCACCAATTTTTTCCCGAGGCTAATAAATACAATGTTGAAATAATCAATCAAAGTGACAACACACAAATTAACAATCGTGTTGGTATATGTTGTTGATCTCATCATCACTGGAGATGATGACAAAGAAGTTCAACAAGTCAAGAGGAACTTATCATTTCAGTTTAAGATGAAAGAATTGGGAGAGCTTAAGCACTTTCTTGGACTTGAAGTCGAGTACACTAAAGATGGGTTGTTCCTTTGCCAACAGAAGTATGTTAAGGATCTGATCAAGAAGTATGGAATGATAGACTACGAGCCTTCTCCAACACCAATTGAAGTCAACGCCAAGTTGAGTTCAACAGAAGACAAATGTTTGGATGATCCTACAAGTTATCGACGACTAGTATGAAGCCTGATATACTTGAAATTAACAAGACTAGACATTTCTTTTGCAGTTGGCGTCGCGAGCAGATTTATGCAGACTCCAAGAAAGCCACATTTACACTTAGTTCAAAAGATTATGAGGTACGTTAAAGGAACCTATAACTATGGTATCTTCTACAGCAAGGGAGTGCCATGTAGACTTGTTGGATATTGTGACGCTGATTATGCTGGGGATCGTGACAATTTACGATCAACTACCTGTTACTAGGCCTATAAGTGAGCCTTAAAGTTCGATTCGATTCGGCGTGTTCGGCTCGAAAAAGTTCGGTTCAGGGCTCGGCTCGTATCATCAAACGTAGAATAGGGCCTTGCAAATTGGCAATCGGACAAACGAGCCGAACATGTTCGAACATGTTCGGCTCGTAGAGTTGCAGGGTATTTTTGGACATGTTATGTTATATTTTGGAATAGGGCCTTGAACATTTTGGACATGTTATGTTATATTTTGGGACATGTAATGTATTATTTTGGTTTTGGACATGTATTTTGAACTAGAATTATTTGTTGGGTATTTTTGAATTTTCGGACCGAACATGTTCGAACTATTCGAACTGCTTCGAGCGAATATAATCTTCAATTTTTCCTTTTTTTTAAGTTCGAGCCGAACCGAATCCTGATATTTTAGGCTCAAAAATTTCGAGCCGAATCAAGCCATGTATTCGAACATGTTCGAGCCGAACCGAACTACTCCAGGGTTCGGTAGGGTTCAGCTCGTTTACAGGCCTACCTGTTACGTGTTCAGTCTCGGTTCTGGAGTAATATCTTGGTGTAGCAAAAGACAACCTACTGTGTCTTTATCAACTACCGAGGCAGAGTATCTGGCAGCCCTATAGCAGCTCAAGAAGTCACTTGACTAGTGCAGTTGTTGAGAGACTTACATCAGCCAGTTGACTATCCAGTGGATTTACATTGCGACAATATATCTTCACTTAATTCAGCTAGCAGAAAATCCAATATTTCATAAAAGGACCAAGCACATTGAAGTGCACTACCACTTTATTTGAGAGAAGGTTCATCAAGATGAAATACATATGATTCACGTGAACACTGAAGATCAACTAGCAGATATGTTCACGAAAGGATTAAGTGGAAACAAGCTCGAGGAATTCAGAAATGCTCTTGGGATGCAAATGAGCTCATTGTCAAAAGAAAGAAGTCATTAAGGGGGAGTGTTAGACGTCAAAGACTTCTAGATTATTCTACAAAAATCTAGAAATTACTTCCTTAGAGAATAGTCTAGAATTCTAGAAAATACTTGGAAAAATATCTAATGCACGCTTTGCCTAAAAACATCTAGTGTGCATTTTCTCTAGAAGGATCCATTTCACTTTTTCTAGGACATTCTTACCTTTCCTATAAATAGGAGTTGTAACTTAGGCAAAGCATACAACACAACACACACAAGTTGTGAAGTGAGTCTCCCACATCAAACACTAGTTGCTCTCTTCTTGTACTTTTCAAGTGTCCCATTTGTTGTATATTTTGTGCATCAATAAAATATTGAGTTATTATATTTGAAGTGTTTGGGCATAGCGCTTACGACACAACAAGCATGTCTTCGGCGGCCTAGCACTACAGTTTCAGATGTCCCGGCTTCGATTTGATCACCAATTTGTCCCTGGGGCTAATAAATACAACGTTGAAATAATAAATCAAAGTGACAAGACACAAACACAAAAAAGAACATTTTTTTACATCAACACATGAATACCTGCAAATCTATAGCACGTTTGTCCGAGACAAGCATGTTTTTTGGGGCCTGCACAACAGTTTG
Source organism: Gentiana macrophylla (assembly GCA_026214975.1). NCBI lineage: Eukaryota > Viridiplantae > Streptophyta > Magnoliopsida > Gentianales > Gentianaceae > Gentiana > Gentiana macrophylla. The sequence continues at coordinate 39,324,171 of CM047810.1, forward strand.
AGATGTCCCGGGCTATGATTTGATCACCAATTTGTCCCTGAGGCTAATAAATACAACATTGAAATAATCTATCAAATATACAACACACACAAAAAGAACTTTTTTTACAGCAATACGTGTATACCTGCAAATCTATAGCACGTTTTTCCGAGACAAGCATGTCTTCGGCGGCCTGCACTACATTTGAGATGTCCGGGCTTCGATTTGATCACCAATTTGTCCCTGAGGCTATTTAACACAACGTTGAAATAATCAATCAAAGTGACAACACACAAACACAAAAAATAACTTTTTTACAGCAATACGTGAATACCGCAAATCTATAGCAAGTTTGTCCGAGACAAGCAATTTTTCAGCGGCCTGCACTACATGTTGAGATGTCCCGCCTCGATTTGATCACCAATTTGTCCATGAGGGTAATGAATAAAACGTTGAAATAATCAATCAAAGTGACAACACAAAAACACAAAAAAAACTTTTTTACAGCAATACATGAATGCCTGCAAATCTATAGCACGTTTGTCCGAGACAAGCTTGTTTTCGGTGACCTGCACTACATTTTGAGATGTCCCGGCTTCGATTTGATCACAAATTTGTCCCTAAGGCTAACAAATACAACGTTGAAATATTCAATCAAAGTGACAACACACAAACACAAAAATGAACTTTTTTACAGCAATACGTGAATACCTGAAAATCTACAGCATGTTGGTCCGAGACAAGTATGTTTTCGGCGGCCTGCACTATATTTTGTGTCCCAGTTTCGATTTAATCACCAATTTGTCATTGAGGCTAATTAATACAATGTTGAAATAATCAATAAAAGTGCCAACACACAAACACAAAAAAGTACTTTTTTTACAGCAATACATGAATACCTGCAAATCTATAGCTCGTTTGTCTGAGAAAAGCATGTTTTCGGCGGCCTGCACTACATTTTGAGATGTCCCGGCTTTGATTTGATCACCAATTTGTCCCTGAGGCTAATGAATACAATGTTGAAATAATCAATCAAAGTGACAACACACAAACACAAAAAGAACCTTTTTTTACAGCAATATGTGAAGACCTGTAAATCTAAAGCAGGTTTGTCCAAGACAAGCATGTTTTCGGCGGCCTGCACTACATTTTGAGATGTCCCGGCTTCGATTTGACCACCAATTTGTCCCTGAGGCTAATAAATACAGCGTTGAAATAATCAATCAAAGTGACAACACACAAACTCAAAAAAGAACTTTTTTTGCAGCAATATGTGAATACCTGCAAATCTATAGCATGTTTGCCCGAGACAAGCATGTTTTCGGTAGCCTACAATACATTTTGATATGTCCCGGCTTCGATTTGATCACCAATTTGTCCCCGAGGCTAATAAATACAACGTTGAAATAATCAATCAAAGTGACAACACACAAACACAAAAAAAAATGTTTTTACAACAATACGTGAATACCTGCAAATCTATAGCACGTTTTTCCGAGACAAGCATGTCTTTGGCGACCCTGCACTACATTTTGAGATATCCCGGCGTCGATTTGAACACCAATTTGTCCATGGGCTATTGAATACAACGTTGAAATAATCAAAGTGACAACACACAAACACAAAAATGATCTTTTCTTACAGCAGTATGTGAATACCTGCAAATATGTAGCACGTTTGTCCGTGACAAGCATGTTTTCGGCAACCTGCACAACATTTTGAGATATCCCGGCTTCGATTTGATCACCAATTTGTCCCTGAGGCTAATAAATACAACGTTGAAATAATCAACCAAAGTGACAACACACAAACACAAAAATGAACTTTTTTATAGCAATAAGTGAAAACCTACAAATCTATAGCACTTTTGTCCGAGGCAAGCATGTTTTCGGCGGAATGCACTACATTTTGAGATGTCCCGGCTTCGATTTGATCACCAATTTGTCCCTGAGGCAAATAAATACAACGTTGAAATAATCAATCAAAGTGACAACACACAAACACAAAAAAGAACTTTTTCTAAAGCAATACGTGAATACCTGCAAATCTACAGCATGTTTGTCCGAGACAAGCATGTTTTCAGCGGCCTGCACTACATTTGAGATGTCCTGGCTTCGATTTGATCAGCAATTTTTCCCTGAGGCTACTAAATACAATGTTGAAATAATCAATCAAATTGACAACACACAAACACAAAAAAGAACTTCTTTTACAGCTATACATGAATACCTGCAAATCTATAGCACGTTTGTTCGAAACAAGCGTGTTTTCGGTAGCGTGCACTACATTTTGAGATGTCCCAGCTACAACTTGATCACCAATTTGTCCCTGAGGCTATAATAAAACGTTAAAATAATCAATCAAAGTGACAACACACAAGCACCAAATAGAACTTTTTTTATAGCAATACGTGAATACATGCGAATCTATAGCAGGTTTGTCCGAGACAAACATGTTTTCAGCGGCCTGCACTACATTTTGAGATGTCCTGGCTTCGATTTGATCACCAATTTGACCCTGAGGCTAATAAATACAACTCTAAAATAATCAATCAACGTGACAACACACAAACACAAAAAGAAGTTTCTTTTACAGCAATACGTGAATACCTGCAAATCTATAGTACGTTTGTCCGAGACAAGCATGTTTTCGGCGGCCTGCCTTACATTTTGAGATGTCCCGGCTCCGATTTGATCACCAATTTTTTCCTGAGGCTAATAAATACGACTTTGAAATAATCAATCAAAGTGACAACACACAAACACAAAAAAAAACTTTTTTATAGCAATAGGTGAATACCTGCAAATCTATAGCACGTGTCTGAGGCAAGCATGTTTACGGCGGAATGCGCTACATTTTGAGATGTCCCGGCTTCGATTTAATTACAAATTTGTCACTGAGGCTAATAAATACAACGTTGAAATAATCAATCAAAGTGACAACGCACAAACACACAAAAAAAACTTATTTTACAGCAATATGTGAATACCTGCGAATCTCTAGCACGTTTGTCCTTGATCGCCAATTTGTCCCAAAGGCTAATAAATACAACGTTGAAATAATCAATCAAAGTGACAACACACAAACACAAAAAGGAACTTTTTTTACAGCAATACGTGAGTACCTGCAAATCTATAGCACGTTTGTGCGAGGCAAGCATGTTTGCGGCGGCCTGCACTACATTTTGAGATGTCCCGGCTTCGATTTGATCATCAATTTGTCCCAGAGGCTAATAAATACAACATTTGAAATAATCAATCAAAGTGACAACACACAAACACAAAAAAGAACTTTTTTACAGCAATACGTGAATACCTGCAAATCTATAGCACGTTTGTCCGAGACCAGCATGTTTTCGGCGGCCTACATTACGTTTTCAGATGTCCCGGCTTCGATTTGATCACCAATTTGTCCCTGAGGGTAATAAATACAACGTGGAAATAATCATTCAAAGTGACAACACACAAACACAAAAAAGAACTTCTTTTTCCACCAATACGTGGATACCTGCAAATCTATAGCATGTTTGTCCGAGACAAGCATGTTTTCGGCAGTCTGCACTACATTTTGAGATGTCCCGGATTCGATTTGATCACCAATTTGTGCCCGAGGCTAATAAATACAACGTTGACATAATCAATCAAACTGACAACACACAAACACAAAAAGAACTTTTTTTACAGCAGTACGTGAATACCTACAAATCTATAGCACGTTTGTCCGAGACAAGCAGGTTTTCGGGGGCTTCCGGTCCTGTCTGTCTGTGTAACTTCACAATGATAAATAAACATAAAAATCAAAATGAGATTGAAAACAAAATATAAAACAAACCCAAAAACATAAAATCAAGATATAGATCCATACCTTACAATTTAGGCTACAGTAAAGGTTAGGTGATTGTACCCGACCTCTGCATCCCTCACACAATGGGATTTTGTTATCAGGCTTTTTCAAATAAAAGAAATGAGCACCATCTATCAAGTAACATTGTAAATCACTGATATCGTCCATTAACTTTTTCACGTCTTCTAATTTCACGGCAGGTTGGTGCTTTGACACAAAATATATTTTAAGTTAATCCACTGAACAGTCAGTGAAATATATATCTATGTGTGTGTGTGCACAAACACAGACACATACACACATACATAAATACATATATCCATGAATATACATACATACACGCCTATAGACAGAGGTGCACACCTCTCTAAGGGCGTGCAGGATTTTTGACATGGAGGTCAGAAATTTATTAATTTTTTTTCCGTATTACACATATACTTTATACATGTAATTATGGGGACATAAATAAAAACAGGGGTTGAATACATAAAAATAATGGGGTCAATTTCACATATATATATATATATATATGTGTTTATAAAAAAAAAAATTATTTACACGTAATATTTTTATTTTAGGGGGTCTGCCGCACCTGCTTGGCTCTATGTAGAGCCGCCCCTGCCTCTGTCTGCCTGCAAGATGATGCTATTTTGGATAGAGGCCCAGGCCTCTGGGCAGAGGTGCACGTTTTAGGGCATCTTTTGGTGGGGCATAAAAGCATTTTTCCCCATTTATTACTAATTATCTTCTTCCCAAACTACTCTTAGCCTCGTTTTCTCTTTTCCTTAGTTTAGTTAGATGTTAGATTAGTTTTAATTTAGTTTTGGTGAAGATTGTAACTTGGATCATTCCGAAGATTTCTTGACACGGAATCGACGGGCCTTTGTTCACGATTCGATTTTTCTTCATCTTAATAATATGGGCAACTTTCTTTTCTTCATATGTATGAGATGTATGCCTTGCGCATTAGTTGTGTCTAGTGTTTCGATCTCTTATATATCACAGGTACCCGGGGAGAACTTTCATGGATGCCAAATGAATTGTTTTGTGCCTTTTTCCGGGTTCATGAAAAGATGAAGGGTATTAGTGGAAATAATGGTTAATTATGTTGTTTCTAGGGTAGTGATGTGGCAGAATCTAGTGTGCCTAGATTTCTGTGTACCTTAGATTTATTATGTTGGTACCGTTGCACAATTCCAAAAAAAACATAACAAAAAGATAAGATATTATCTTCCTCCGTTCTTCATCTTCTTCCTCCATCAATGGAGTTATCTTCATAATCAATAAAATCAAACTTGGTATCGGAGCTATTGAAGACCGACGTCGATGAGTTCTGGGACCTCAACACCGGAAGTTGCTGCTACAGCTGTAGCTCAAACGATTGTTTCAGGACAAGCTCAAACGATTGCTTCTGGACAAGTTGAAGCTTCACAAGTCCATGCAACCAGCTCTCCAGCTTCAGTTGGTGAAACAAGGTCTAGAGCACCTGTAAGTTCTTATTTCGGTTCCCTTCCTTATCCCGGATTCATATATCCTCCAGAACTCACCAGTGGAGTCTCCTTTTCCCAAATCCATGGCTCTATGGTTCCACCCTCTTTCCCTTCCATGTTTGCTGGTTCAAGATCTATGTCTTCAAGTCCATTTGTGCAAGCTTCACCCCAGTTTACTGGTCATCTTTCCCAAACTTGTACTGTGAAATTAAACAGAGATAACTATCTCCTTTGGAAATACACTGTGCTTCCAATTGTTAGAGGCCATAAGCTAGAGGATTTGCTGCTAGGAACAAGACCAAAACCTCCGGATACTGGATTGTTTGGAAATATACCAAATCCTGCAGTAGAAGAATGGAAGATTGCAGATCAACTTCTTCTTGGATGGTTGCTTAGTTCTATGACAGAACAAGCCTTGGTGGAGGTCATGGGATGTAACACATCACATGAGATTTGGTCCACTCTGAGACTCGCTCAATAATCGATCTGGGCTAGGATGCTCGAATATAAGAATGCTTTGACCAGATCTGAAAAAGGGTCAAAATCTATGAGTGATTATCTAGCACAGATGAAATCTTACAGTGACAGCCTTGCAGCTGCAGGTTACCCTATTTCCAAATCTGAATTGATTCTAGCTGTCTTGGGAGGTCTGGATAAGGATTATGAATCGGTTATAGTGAACATTACCTCCAGGATTGGCTCATTGACATGGCCTGAAGTCCAATCCCAACTGCTCACCCATGAAAGACTTTTGGCAAGATTCAATCCTTCCTTACCAGTTGGAGGAACACTCACTGGTGGCCAAGGCAATGCCTCTGCTCATTTTGCATCATACTCTCAGAATTCCAGCACTGGAAATAGGTCAAATCCTAGGCCTAATGGCAATGGCAGTCAGACTAACTACAGAGGTAGTAGAGGGGCTCAAGAGGTGGAAGAACCGGAGGTGGAAGGTCCTGTGGAAGAAGTGGCCCCAAAATGACATGCCAACTCAGTGGTAAAAATGGCCATACTTGTGATAGATTGTCGGGCACAGATTTGAACATGACTTCCACCTTCTTCTCGCGGAGTCGCAACCTGAGGGCCTAAACAGATATCTCAGCATTTGTTGCTACTCCAAATACATGGCGCATAACTCATGGTATATGGACAAAGTGGAGCTACTAATCATGTTACATCCGAGTTGGGAAACATGAGCCTAAACAAAGAACTATAATGGTAATGACACTTTAATAGTTGGAAATGGTGAACAATTAGCAATAGCTCATGTTGGTCACACTGTCTTGCATACACCACACATGCCCCTTCACTTGAAAAATGTTCTTCATGTTCCTAGAATAACAAAAAATTTACTTAGCATTTCAAAACTGATTTCTGATAATCCCATTGTTGTTGAATTTGATGGTTTGTGTTGTCTTGTTAAGGACAAAATTTCAGGGACAATGCTTCTCAAGGGTCAGCTCCAGGATGGTCTGTACAAGATGGTTCTACCTCTTGAAGATTCCAGTCAGATCTCTCTTCACTCCAAAAAGTTATCCTCATGTTATCATGTTATCTGTAATAAATTAGACAAAAATCCTGATGTCTGGCACAGGAGACTTGGACATCCATCCAGTCAAACTCTTAATTCTGTTTTGAATCTTTGTGGTGTAAAAACCAGTGGAAATTTGTCTTTCTGTGAACCTTGTCAGTTTGGTAAAAGTCACATTTTGCATCATCCTGTTTCTAGTTCTCATGCTACTGCTATGTTTGCCTTAGTTCATACTGACTTGTGGGGACCTCACACTGCTAAATGTAGAGAAGGCTATACTTATTATGTGCATTTTGTGGATGACCATACTAGACACACTTGGATTTACCCCTTAAAAACTAAATCTGAAACTTTTGATGTCTTTCTGAAGTTTAAAGCTCTTGTTGAAACTCAATTTGCCTCTAAAATCAAGTGCCTTCAATCTGATTGGGGAGGTGAGTATAGGTCTTTCCAACAATACCTTGATACTGAGGGCATTATTTTTAGACACCCTTGTCCTCATGACCATGCTCAACATGGTAGAGCTGAGAGAAAACACAGACATATAGTAGAAACAGGGTTGACTTTACTTGCTCAAGCTCATATGCCATTAAGGTTTTGGTGGCATAGTTTTCAGCAATCTGTGATGTTGATAAATAGCCTTCCTACTCCTGTCCTACACCACAAGTCTCCTATAGAATGTCTTTTCCAGTCTAAACCTGACTATAAGTCATTCAAAACTTTTGGTTGTGCTGTCTATCCCAATCTCAGACCCTACCACACTGTTAAATTCCAGTTTCATACTAAGAAGTGTGTTAACCTAGGTCTTAGTACTATCCACAAAGGGTATAAATGTCTTGATGACAATGGCAGAATTTACATATCTGCAAAATGTGATCTTTGATGAAACTCGCTTTCCTTTTGCTCAAGGTTTTAGTCAAGGTCCTCCACTCAAGTCCTAACTCGATTTCTCCAATACTACACCATCCATCACTTTGACCATTCCTCGGAAAGAGGGGAACACACAGACATCCTGAGCAGGCCTTCTGAAGGAGACATTGCTATCTCCACTTCTACTTCAACTAATCAGGTAAATTCTATTTTTGAAAACCTTGAGAACACTATTGTTGAAGATGTTGATGTTGATTATGCCTCTGCATCCCCTCATTTTATTCACACTCCATCACAGCCTTCACCACAGCCTCTTCAACATCATCCACATCATCACCTTCTATCACGAACCTACACCATCTATCATCACTCAAAATGTCACAACAAGTATACCACATACTGTTGCTCAGTCTCACCCTATGCAAACTAGGTCTAAGAGTGGTATTTTTAAACCTAAAGTCTATGTCTTTCTTTGCTATTGCCAATATTCACTCATTTCCATCCGAACCACAAAGTGTGTCCGGCTACACAGAGTGCGAGAATGGAAAAGGCAATGTTGGAGGAGTATAGAGCTCTCATCCAAAACAAAACCTGGGAACTTGTAGATATGCCCTCTGGAAAAAATATTGTGGGAAACAGATGGATATTTAAACTTAAACTCAAGCCAGATGGGACAATTCTGAAACATAAAGCCAGGTTAGTAGCTAAAGGTTACAGTCAGAATTATGGGATAGACTTCAATGAGACTTTCACTCCTGTGGCTAAATCGTGGACTATCGTAATTATCTTGACTCTTCTTCAAGTTTCCAAAATCGCCTATACACCAAATAGATATCAATAATGCCTTTCTGAATGGGCCACTACAGGAACCTGTCTATATGGAGCAGCCTGAAGGTTTTATAGAACCTGGAAAGGCACATCTGGTGTGTAAACTGAACAAGGCCTTGTATGGGTTAAAGCAAGCACCTAGGGCATGGTTTGATGCTTTTAGATGTCAAATGTTGGACTGGGGATTCAATCAGTCTGTGAGTGATAACTCACTTTTCATGTTCAAGACATGTGATAAGATCTTGTTTGCTTTGGTGTATGTTGATGATATACTTTTGACAGGTAATTCTCAGGATCTAATTCAGAAATTTATCAGAGAACTGGACTCAAAATTCTCCTTGAAGGACTTAGGTCCAGTTTCTCATTTTCTGGGAATGCAAGTGTCCAGAGATGACAGTGGTCTGTACTTGACACAGTCCTATTATGCATCCCAACTGTTGAAGAGACTGAACATGGGGCATTTGAAACCTTGTCCTACACCAATGGTTGCAGGTAAACAACTTGTCCCTAAGCAAGGTCAACCTCTGGCTAATCCAGGAATTTACAGAAGTGCAATAGGAGCTTTGCAGTATTTGACTATGACTAGGCCTGATATAGCATATACTGTGAATGTTCTAAGTCAGTTTATGCAAGAGCCACACACTGAGCATTGGCAATCCCTCAAAAGACTTCTCAGATTTGTTCAGGGAACACTGAGGCAAGGGCTGCATTTTGTGCCTAGTAAGAATCTGGAATTGCATGGTTTTACTGATGCAAATTGGGCAGCATGTCCCACTGATAGAAAATCAACTGGGGGATACTGTGTTTTTCTGGGAAAATCACTGATCACATGGAGCTCTAAGAAGCAAAAATTTGTTGCAAGGTCAAGCCGTGAATCGAGTATAGGGCTCACAAATTTGGGAGCCGAAATGCAATGGATTATGCAACTACCGAAAGAGATCAGGTTTGGTCTTCCTGCTGTGCCTATTCTGTGGTGTGATAACACAGGTGCAACATCTTTAGCTCAGAATCCTGTGTATCATGCTAGAACTAAACATATAGAGGTAGATGTGCATTACATCAGAAATTTGGTACTTGGACAAGCAACTTTCGAGTTTGTTATATTCCTTCAATGTAAATTTGCATTGCGATATATTTACAAAGTCTCTACCTATTACAAATTTTCAACAACTTCAAGCACAAACTAAATGTTGTGGAACCACATATTAGTTTGAGAGGGGGTGAAAAGATGAAGGGTATTAGTGGAAATAATGGTTAATTATGTTGTTTCTAGGGTAGTGATGTGGCAGAATCTAGTGTGCCTAGATTTCTGTGTACCTTAGATTTATTATGTTGGTACCGTTGCACAATTCCAAAAAAACATAACAAAAAGATAAGATATTATCTTCCTCCGTTCTTCATCTTCTTCCTCCATCAATGGAGTTATCTTCATAATCAATAAAATCAAACTAGCTAAGCCTCTATTACTATTCCACCCACACATTGAGGGCAATGCTTCATTTCAAGTGAGGGTGGTATGCTTAGCTTCACTTTGTATTGAGTTACATGTTAGATAAGTTGTGTGCTTGGCACTCGCTTGTTTTTTAGTAAATTGCGCAAATTCTAAAAATTTCCAAGGTTTTGACATTGTTTCCATGCATTGAGACATGATGTTGAAAGGGTGAATGATGTAGATATACTAAATGCATGTAATTTAATTCGTGATCTTGATGTGAAAATGGAACTTTGACACACGTCTAGCTTCTACTTTGTGAACTTTGGTGACTAGTGAAAGATTATAGTAGACATTGTTGATTCAGTTACGTACAACTTATATAATTAACTTCGAGGCGAAATAGAAAGGTTGTTATTAGTTGAGTAAGGAATGACGGTTATGGCGTTTCTTTGACCCCGATCGAGAGCCAAAAATCTAACCTTGTACATGTTCTCCATAGTTCCCCTCTAAGCCTTTGTAGGGTGGTTAGACCCCACCTGAATGTTAGCCATCCGTGTTACTAGCTCATTATTACCAACCCCATAGCTTTTATTGTGGTCTACATTACTTTTAACATCCCTCGAGTTGAGCTTAATTTAATTTGTACCACACTTGTGAATCCAAGTGTGGTGTGGTGAAGAAATGTATCAATTGATTGGTGCTGGTGGCTTTGAGTTTTTTCCGGAATGAGGAGGAGATCTTTGGTGTTGGTTTTTGGTATCTTTGAAAAATATTTGTAAAAAAAAATCAATAAAGATTGAGTGAAAGAAATGGAGATTTGAGTTTAACGTCAATTGTAAAGTTAGTTTCGGGGATACTTTGTGCGATACAGTGAAGAGGCATGACAAATGTTTATACGATGATGATGTTGTGTCTCTAGTGAAGGTTCAAGCTAACAAAGGGAAGAGCTTGTGTTTATGCAATATGATATGAATCCAAGTCCAAGAATTTTGAAGTCGTTAAGTCCGTCATTTATGCTTGCGGACCATCGGAATAATATTATTTATTATGTCATATTTTATAGTATGTTACTACATGATAATAAATACTTTCTTAAGTATTATTAGCTAAGTATTAATGCTGAAAATCAAGGAGCATGGCGTCATTTGTTGGATAAAAGCAAGCTTGGAAGAAACTAGATACATTGACCTTGACAATTCAAGATACATTGCATTTTTTGGAAGCATGGAAGAACTTACCTTGGACTCCTCTCCCCACAAAAGTTGGCGCCACCTTTTGAAGTTTTTAAGAAGACTTTTTATCTTATTAATACTATTATTCATGTACTTAGTTTTTGCAAGTATCCTATAAATAGCCTACTACTTGTAACATGTAATTCAGACTTTTATGATATAAAAATTATATTTTCTCACTTGGGAAAGTGTGTGTTGAAATCCTCTGGAAAGAGGTTTCTAAATCAGGATTATCAAGGGCCTAAGCAACCCTTGTGGGTATCCATATACCAAGGTGCTTAGAAACGGGTTTTCTAAGTGTCAAGGTTTTATTCCAAGGTGCCTTCACACAGGTTATAATTGTGTCGCGGAGCTTATTGATTCCAAGGTGCCTTCACCAGGTTGTGATTGTGTCGCGGAGCTTATTGATTCCAAAGTGCCTCCACACAGGTTGTGGTTGTGTCAAGGACCTATTCCAAATACCTCAAATCCACGATCCTCAGTATTCATTAGATCCGAAGCCTTCCTCCGGGTGGTTTCGCATCGCAATATCTATGTGATTGAGCTCACTTGTGCTTTCTTTTCTTTACATCCAAATTTCCCTTTCGATTAGCCGCGTCCCTGGCCTAACGTTACAAGCTTTGAAGTCCTACTAGACCTTACTTGATTTTGTGATGACCTTGATTAGTGGAGATGTTTATGACATATAAGCCTATGGTGTAACTATAATACTTCATGCATCCATAATCCGAACCGGTTAACTTTAGTAAACGGGGAAGAAGCTATGCACACACACATTCGGTTTTCATAACAAGGTAGGGATTGAGTTATATGCATTTGTTCCATTACTTCTTGATTACCCTTGAAATGTTGATATCCCCATGAATGCATGTTGACTCTTTGTTCTCTTTTTAATCGCTATTTTTCCTCGAGGGCGGAAAAAGGCTTAGTGGGGGTGGTTGATGAGAGTCAACCTTGATATCACTTTACTCGTGTGTTTACCATGTTTAGAGTTCATTTAGCATGTTTATAGCACATTTCGGTTGATTTTAGTTCCATATTCACCATGCTACATTTTTCGAGGTCTAGGATGTCATAGTCCGAAAATCTCATATTTTTAGGTGAATTAGTGCATATTTCGGAGCTATCTTGTAGTGCGGGGATTGTACGTGGTGTTTTTAGTTGTGATGTGTAGGATTTTAGGTGGTTTCGATGGAAGGAGACGAGTCATAACTCGAGAACGAAGTTTAGCCAAAGCTCGGGGATGAAACGATGAGAAAACGAAGTTTTTGTGATTTTCTGGCAGAGGCCCACGCCTCTGAGCATAGGTGCACACCTATGCTCTATTTTTTTGTGCCCATTTTGTTCTCTGCTAGATTATGCTATTTTGATTCGAGGTCTAGGCCTATGGGCAGAGGTGCACACCTCTGACCCAAAATGGCATTTTTGTAATTAGTTTAGGGCATCTTTTTGGGGGACTATATATATCTTTTCTCTCCACTTTTTACAGAAGGATCTTCTTCCCCAACTACTCTTAGCCTCCTTTAGTTTGATATTAGATTAGTTTTGGTGAAGAATATTTGTAACTTGGATCATTCCGAAGATTTCTTGACACAGGATCAACGGGCCTTTGTTCAAAGATTTGATTTTTCTTTATCTTAGTATGGGTAACTTTCTTTTCTTCTTATCTTTGATTTTTTTTTGCTTCTTGAGTGAGGTTTTCAATGCAAGTTGAGCGTCTCAAAGAGATTATTCATGTTAGGTCAGTTAAATCCGGGAAGAGGACTGTTGAATCTAACATAGTGCGCTAGATTACGGTAGTGTTAAGTTAGCTATTTTCGGAGATTGCACCCGTAAACATATCAAGAACATGCATGGTAGGTTGGTAGGTAACACTCACTTCCGGATATCTATTAGGGGGAGAAAGTAATTAGTTGGATCGTAACTTGGCTATATTCTTTAATATCGTTTATTTTACCCTTTTACACTTTGCAAAATAGTTGATAAAACCCGGTGATCGTAACAAATCACCTTCTTCCAAAGTTTGATTGAATTGAACTAAGAACAAAGCTGACTTCAGTACTTAACTAGATTCATCGTGGGATACGACCTTGCTATCCAACCTGTGGTACAATTGACCCGGTACACTGCCGGTGATTTTGGACACTACTAGAAAGGCCATCAGATATCACATTCATCCCCCATATAAGCAATTAGCGTCCTCACTAGAATTTGTCTCAGACTCGTCCCTACCAGAGGACTTTAGAGGTGCCCGGCGCTCAGTTTCGTCTAGTAGTTGGCTCTGATACCAACTATAATGCCCCAGACCTTGGGTCTGTTGCGCTAAGTGAGCCATAAAGCATCGTCAACTGCTTAGACCCGTCGTCCTCTCTGGGCCTAAAAGGGCTAACCCGAGTTGATAAGAGATTTATGTCTCACACATATAAGAAGGTTGTGTGCTTCTCCCACATCCAATGTGGGATATCACATATAGTAACATAATTATCATTCAATATACATAAATGGTCTGATCCGATTGAGTTTCAGGAATTTCATTAAGTGGTTCTAATCTACAAGGACCACTTATCCATGACAATCTGCCAAAAGGTAGACCAACCACCTGTTGAGCCATTCCTCTTAAATCAACCCACCCCACGCCCACTCCACCCTTCCCAACCTCAACATCCAACTTCTAATCCTCTTTTATCTCTCTCATTCATCATCATGCATCCATCGCTACTACGCTTATTATGAAATCCCATCTATAGAATTTTATCGTGTGTCAATAACAATAATATTTTATTATATTCTGTTTGTTTAATTATATATTTCATTAGATCCATATAAGAATACACCTTGTTGATTTAAGGAAAAATAAAATAAAATAAAAATTGAGCCACTTTTGCTATGATAGAATTTCTCTATTCTTTCTCGATTCAAAAACTAACCAAAAAAATCCTAAACCAAATAACTACTCGAACCCCAGTTAGATTCAGGGATGCTACACTTTTTAGAAAACTAAAGCGCTAACGCGCAACGGCTTTCGCGCCCGTAACTTCGGGAGAAGGGGTGCCTCCTCACAAAGGGGGTCGTAAGCATCTCTTACGCGATCATCAGCAATGATAACATCATCACCTAGAATCGCATATCTTTTAAACCGTCGCCCAGGTCGGTGATCGTATCCCGAAACTTATAAAATATTAGAAAGTCTCGCAAACGGACTCTACTTGCCGAGGAGGAAAGAAAGGGTCGATGTAATTGACTCGCAAGATCCCTCAGGCGAGGGGTTTGCAATCACCTATGATCCTTTAGAATCCCCAATTGTTCAGAAAATCAGATCGGTTCTATTAAGGACAGGTCGGCCGACTGGCGAACAAGTATACTACTGTATTTCACCTTGAAAATAAAATATTGTAAAAATTAGACAAGGACGGTGTAGCGACGGATAATTCAAAATTAGAATAGGTCCTGGTGCTTTATCATATATAAATGTAGATGGAGAGGGGGGTCCTTCTTATCCCTAAGAATTGAGCGAACAAAGTTCACCTATACGAGTTTGACTGTTTGAGAATAAGATATATGTCTACTGCCCAAAGATTCACCTTTCGATCGACTGTGCATCTTTTAAGACTAGTGATATAAGGCACGGGGAAGAAATGTTGGATTCCATTTTGAGAGAGTTAAAAAAGCACCGTTTCCAGCCCCCAAACTGTTAGAAAAACAAAAATCATTTCCTGGCTTCGTCGTTTAGTGGTAACGAGTGGAGTGCATAAACCCCTCAAATGGACCGCACCTAAAATCCGGTCAAGTTATATTTGTTCAAGTTAAGAAATCATCATATATAAGGAGATACATCATGTATTTTAAAGTTGTTGTTACATGTGAAGGGTTAGGATTACTCCAACTCACACCTGCACACATCTCTTATATGTGATAGCGTGTGGGTAACTAATCATAGCATTCACCTGATATAACTCTATAATCACTATATACCATAATTATTCTCAATCCAAAGGGTTGCGTATAAAATAAAGTAAAAGAGGAGGCGTTCATGCCAAGCCATCTTCGCTAATGAACCGGTCTCCCTTTTGGTGGAAGTTTTATCAATCCTAGAATATAAATAAAGAAAAAAAAAAAAAGTTGAACTGCTCGCATAAATAAACTCAATTTTGTGTCTCTATCCATGTAAAGAGATATATCTATTTCCTTTTAGTGCATTTAACAAACTTGTTCGTCCAACCTCTAAACTTTTTTCTGGGTGTTTGTTTTCAATTTCCACCCAAACATCCCAAGTTCCTTCCTTTACACTACAGAAACCGTTCCTTTGTTTGTTTAATTGCTTCACTCATGAAGTAAATTTTATTAATAATTGTTTTCTGCATTTTCAATCTTCTGTGATCCCTAATCTTCTGGCCTTTCAACAAGTTGCTGGGATCATCATCTCTGCATTTTCCAAGTAAAAAACAAAAAAACTGCAGGTAAAGATTTGCATTTCTTTAATTTGTTTCTGATTCATTTGTTTTTTCTCAAGCCCCGGCGCAAGTAGGACATATTATAGGCAAAATAAATGGTTGGACTTGCAATAGACCGACCCGTTAAATTACCCCTGAATATATAGGCAAAAAGAGGACTTTTATCTCTTATTATTATGCGAATATATATATGTAATTATTAAACAGCGATGTTGTTGATTGGATCATTGTAGGAAAATTCGGAACGATTTGATCAGTAGCGGAAAAAAATGCTGGGAGAATTCATTACCAGAATTTTAGTGTATGTTGTTTTCTTTTTCTGATCTATGTTTTAATTCAGAGATTCATTCTTGACTATATATTCTGCCGTTTACTTTTTTTTTTTTTTTTTTTTTTTTACTTTTACTTTTCGTTTTCAGTCCTTTCATTTTCCTTGTCTAATTTTCAGACTTCATTTTTTTTTTTTTTTTTTTATATTTAATCAACGGTGCAGATTGATTCTGGGATATGCATACCCAGCGTTTGTATGCTTTAAAACAGTAGAGAAGAAGAGAGTTGAATTGGAAGAACTCCGTTTCTGGTGTCAATACTGGTTAGTGGTGATCCATCATACAATAATCCTTTTTTTTTTTTTTTAAACGAAATATACACATTTATCCCAATGGACTCAAATCTTGGATTAATCTTCTTATTAATGACTCACCGTTGGACCGATGTTTTTTTCATTTTCCGTTTCGCTACACTAAAAACATTGCACAGGCCCCCTCCTCCCTTGAGTTTCTAAAGGTCTCATACGCGAATTAATTAAAATAGGCCTCCGGAAGAAAACGGTTTTAAAAAGATAATTAATACAGGCTGCAAATAATAATAATAGACTAATTAATTGAAGCAAAAATTTAGGGACTAAATTGTTATAATTCTGGAGGTGCCGGACTGGTACTACCGTTATCAACAAGTGAGATAAGAACGTGGTTGATAGCGGTGGATATATATGGGTGATGATGATGTATATTTTTTATTTATTTTTTTTTAGAATTGATGAAGTATTTTTAATTCTCCTATTCGCCTTTTATGACAAAGCACATTCGTCTCATTATATATATATATATATATATATATATATATCGTAGAATATTGTGTACGTACAATTTCTCGTGATTTTCTGAGCTCCTGCTCCCAAGATTATTAAAATTTTAAACATACGGTTGATAACAGGGGGAAGTACTTTGAGTAGTTTAAGACCAATTAAGCGATTTCTTAAAGATTTCAAAGTTTACTTTTTTTTATTTTCTACATTTATTTATTTATTTATATAGAATTTGTGAAATTGTTAGGTAAGTAGTAGTACCATATCAACTTATTGTATGCATTGCTCAGTCAAGTTTTTTGCATTGAATAAAGTTAATTCTTTATCTGGTCAACAACTTAAATGAAGTTGTTATATATTGGAATATAATCTTTATTTTTCCTTTTTCTTTTTCTTTGTCTTTGTCTTTGCCTTTGGTTATCTCTTTATAAACTAAAAAATATAGCCCCAACTATGTCAAATAATTAGATACCGGTATACCCACTCTACTTTTATATAGTTGTACACAACAATGGCCTTGATTAAAATGGTTATTCAATAACGAATGACAAATCATATTCTTATAAATTTATTCCGGTTGTTCTCTTATTGGTAATATGATTAAATCGTGATCAATAATATAAAATTATATTATCATTTATTATGACACGAATGTTATGACAATAGTATTTTAGATTAAATATTAAAATAAAAAACCATAAGTCTCCACTTCTCCGCCCCTAAAGTTTTATGGATGATGTAAATTAAGCTATACTCGTTTCATTTCGGTTGGATTTAATTGCATTTTTTTAAAAATAATTATTTATAATAATAAAAATAAAAAAGAGAGAGACCAAAGCAATCAGTAAGTGAAGGCACGGGATTCTCATATATAACCACATTACAATCAGTAAAACTAAGGCACGGGATTCCCACATGTAATCATTCTCCCCCACAATTAGTACAATTGCTTTTGGGGTCCAAATGTTTGTAGGAATGCTAAATTTCTTGAAGAGAGTACGTACAACGTGTTGAAAAAGCCAGGACTGTTTTGATTTATTTAAAACAATATCAGTATGTTTTTAATGGTGAAATTGCTATTGTCTGAAAATCGAAATTGGTATGTTTTCATCGTATTAATCTTCATTTCATTTAATTTCAGGATACTAGTTGCTGCATTTACAGTGTTTGAGGGAATAGGTGACATTTCCATGTCATGGTAAGCAATTTAATTGCCTGGGTTTATTAATTAATTAATAGCAATTTGATGACAATAGTGAATTTCCAATATGTGTCATTTTGAATAATTGTCATAATTAATAAATAGGTTGCCTGTCTACGGGGAGTTGAAGTTGGCGGTATTCATCTATTTGTGGTACCCGAAAACAAAGGTAAAGCCCAAAAAATGCTATCCAAAACACATTAATTAATTAAGCATCTATTTTTAAACACATTAATTAATTAATTATAAAAATAAAATCGCGGTGTGCAGGGAACAGGCTATGTATATCAGAGCTTACTGAAGCCATACATGGCTAAGCATGAGACGGACGTTGACGTGAATTTGCAGGAATTTCAGACAAGAGCATGGGATTTGCTCATTTACTACTGGGAGAATTGCACGCAGCTCGGCCAAACCGCTATTTTCCAGACCTTTGATTACATTACTCACCAGATTATTAAGCCTAAACTTCCCAATTTGGAGTTTGAGGTAATTTTTTCTTTCTTAATTAATTTCACATATACATGATGAATCCCCTCTTAATTAATTGCCAATTTTTTTTTTCTTTAAAACCTTTTTTGTCTTGAAAAGTTATATTATTATGTTTACATTGTGTCACTCTTTAATTACATGTCATTAACTTTTCTATAAGGTAGCCTCGTTATGAGCAATGATTTATGAACGTATAACAATACAATGTTATTTTATCCCCCTACTTCAAATTTATCCTTTATGGCGTTGTACATAGAAGACGAGTGTTGTTTTAGTAAGTTATACATTCCTAGACGTTGTATGCATGTATGTAGAAGACGAGTCTTTTAAGCAAGGTAAACATTTGTAGCTAGAAGCTAATCACGAAATAACATTATTAATGTATTATAACGATAAGTTTAGAAGACGGAATCTTGAAATTAGTTCCCTAATCCTCAATCCTTACGTGTAGAAGAATCGATGTTATCAAGGCCGTCATTGGGGTAGGTCCATCGAGCCACGGCTTAGGGCTCCCAAAAATATACAAATTAAAGGCCTCCAATTGTATATGTATATGTACTGTATTTTAGGTCGTCTAATTTGGTTTTCTAACTTCACTTAAATAAAAAAATTCAACAAGATTGATAAATGTATTTCAATTAAGAAAATAACTAACAAGATTCTAATAAACAAAAAGATAAAGAAGGCTCAAAAAGTAAGTTCAAATGGCTTCCACGTCATTAATGGATTTTACTTTAAGATTACGTCTTATAAGGCTTCCCACAATCATACCATTATATATACACAACTGCAAGTAATTAAAGAGTAAACTATGAATGTTATTGATTATTATGGAAATGACAAGTATACCCATTGTTGTCGTTTAGTATAACACACAACTGCAATTAAAGTTAAGAGTAAACTAGGAATGTTAATGATTACTGTATTATGGAAATGACGAGTATACCCATTGTTGTCATATATGCTCCTTATTTGTTTTTGACGAATATTCCTTCCACCGATGTTTTCAGAAAACTGGGTATCATCATAAAGAAATATTGCCGCCGCCACGGCCGCCTAGCCCACCACGGTCGGGTTTCTTCAGACGGAAAAAGCAACCATCGGAGAAAACAACGTGGCCCACTCCCCCGGCTTCACCGTCCCACAGACACCGGTGATCGAGCATCCATGCATCCAAATCCACCTTCTCGGAGGATATGATATGATACACACACATTTCAACCGTTGGATTAATATTCCAATAGTTGCATACAAACCGATACCAAAGATCAACATCACAATGATTCAACTTAGTTGGCTCAACAAAAACTTAGGCTGGACATTCCTTTAATTTCCCCTTTTATCAAATATTGTTAGGAAAAAAAGTTGTACTTACAAATCTAACTATTCTTTTCTTTTCTTTTTGTATATATTTCAATATGTTTTTGTTTTTTGTTTTAGACTGTAAATTTATCTACTTTTAGTTGGGTTTTTTTCATAAGTTAGCAATTTAATTCGCATGTATCCGGAAAAAATAATAATTATAAGTACAATGTAGCACTTGATCGCTCAAGCTTCTACAGCTCGGTGTCCGACCTAGAAAAAAAAAATTTGTTGGCGCACAAAATTTTTTTAACTGTAAGACTGACTATTTTCTTTGGCTCAGCAGGGTCCGCAGACCCGTTATGGTAAGTGTAAGTTAACATCTGCTTCCTGTTTCAAACAATTAAGAAGTTCTTGATATTGTGAAACTACATATCTATATCTATAGAGAAAGATAGGAACTGATTATTGTGAAGAGTTATTTACTACTAACTAACTTGTCACACTAGGTGTTTGATAAAGTTTTAAAGAACTTTCTATCCTATTATATTAGAGAGAAATTATGATGCAGTAGGTATTTGTGAGTTATGTCAAGTGGATGGATGTGATTAATCCTTACCTACTCTCTCACACATAGTAGTGGTGTGTATGGGTGATTTGGATGCATCACAGTCGTCCACTTGATACAACCCACAAATAACTGTTGTACCATAACTCTTCTCATTATATTACGATTGTTCCCTCAACTCTTCTTCACCTCAGATATGATCTTGTACTTCTTTGGAAGAGCAATTGAGCAACATGAGCATGAAGTTGCAGCTTAGTAGCATGAAGCTTGCTTTATACTTCAGTCTGTAATACACACCCTCATAATGAGAAGTATATATGTTCTTGATTGGAGGAGTCTAGTAACTTGTGAAAAATAGGTCCGTCAAGAGGTTTAGTCAATAGATCCGCAAGTTGTTGTATTGTAGATATTGGCATAGGTATCAATAATCCAACTTGATATTTCTTCATGATGAAGTGACAGTCTATGTCTATGTGTTTGGTTCTTTTTCATGGAGGTTAGGATTTTCTACAATGTAAATAGAATTGTTGTTACCACGGAAGATATGAACTGCATCGGTGTGAGGGATTTGGAAATCTTTCGGCTACTAGATATTGAATTTCACTAGTAGCCATGGCAAGCACTCTATATTCTGCTTTTGGTGAGCTCTTTTATTCAATTGCATGCTTCTTGATTCTCTATGATATTGAATATTCTCCAAGAAAAAACATTGGAACATGTTATGGACCTTTTGGTACAGTATCTTGGCAGCTTGCCCAATCAAAGTCTGAATAGGCTTTCAATTTTGTGTCTGAGTCAAAGGGGAAGAATAATACATGTCCTGGAGAACTTTTTAATTGCATGAGTACACTTCAGATGCAACTCAGTTGGCTCACAAAAATTGGCATAGTTGTTGAATAGCAAAGGGTATGTATGGTCTAGTCAAGCTTATATAGTGCAATTTACCCACTAAACTTCTATATTAAGAGTTGTCTAATGGGAGTTTTGAATCCTTACTTTTTAGCCTTTGTGATGTTTCCATAGGTGTTTAACTTGGTTTGCAGCTCAAGTATCCAAACTCTTTAAGCAAGTCCAGACATACAATACTTTCTTTGAGTGAGTAGAATTCCAGATTTGATCTAGCTATTATTATACCACGGAAAAACTTTAGTTCTCATATGTCCATGAAAGTAAACTTGTGATGCATACAGTCTTTTACTTCTTGTATCAGCCTTTCATTACAGCTACTAGCTAGCAACTATTATGCCATCAACATACACTAAAAGGGTAATCATGTCATGTCTTGGTCCTTTTGTGAGAAGGCCGTGATCATTTGTATTGTTTAAATTCTTGTTGAAGAAGAGCTTCTTTAAATTTGGCATTCCACTATCTTCTGGGTTGTTTTAGGCCATAATATGACTTTACTAAATCGCAAACTAGATTGGCTCCATTTCTTTAATATCATTGTGGCATGGTCATGTAAACCTCCTCATCTAGATTATCATGTAAGAATGCATTGTTGGTGTCCAGCTGATGGAGCTTCCGACCATCTATGGCTACAATGGCTAACGGAGTCCTGGTTGTAGTTGTTTTGGCTACTGGTTAGAAAGTGTCTATATAATCAACTTGTTGAGTGTACCTTTTTGCCTCCAATCTTTCTTTATATCTCTCTACAGATCCATTGGCCTTTCTTTTGGTTCTGAAACCCCATTTACAGCCTATGGGAACTTTACCATTTGGCAGTGTGACCGATTTCCAGGAATTGGTCTTTTCCAATGCATTGATCTCTTCTTGTATTGCCTTTTACCATTTTAGATCTCTGGATGCTTGACTAAAAATCTTTGGTTATGTTTCTTGAACATAATATGATAAACAATTCATGTAGGCTCATGACAGGTTGCCGACGCAATCTACTTTACCAATGCAATAAGGTGTAGTCAAGTTTTAGCGAAAGTCGTTCAAATCGGATGGTTGTGTTCTTTGTATGTTGGATCTTCTCACATTGTGTTCAACATTCTGTTGTTTGATTGTGCTATGAATTTTCTTGTACCAACTCAAAAACTTGATTAGTTTGCTGATCATCATGAAGTTGGTTTTCTACTGGATTTTCATGATGATCTTTAAAATCAAAATCTATGTTTTCTAATCTCATTCCTAGAACATTTAAGGAACCATTATGGATGTTTGATTTTTCTTGTTGTCCGTCTTTATATGGAAAGATGGCTCAAAATAATTGTATCTCGTGATACAAAGATATTGTTATTATTTAAGTCAAGCAAATAATGACCTTTGTTCCTTCTGGTAGGCCAAGATAAACACGCTTTCTACTTCTTGGCTCAAATTTGCCCCTATTATGATCTAAGTGCATGGAAACACAACCAGATGGGGGATGCGTTGTTCACATATGGATTACCAATTTAAAACTTTCTTTAAACTTTCCCCGTTAAAAAGGGTTTCTTGTTATCTTAAGACAATCTCATTAAACATACATAACTTAACAAATTATTGATTCATTCTAAGCCTAAAACTCATACAAGAAGCCTTATTCGTTCATCTAAAACATACACACCTAGGCATATGATCATGTGTCTCTTGGTCATACTAAGCACGTTTAGCATTAACTCCCCAACACTCCCCAACACTCCCTAGGATTGTTGGGGAGTGTTGGGGAGTGTAGGGGGCATTTTAAGAAAAGCATACAAAGACATAAGTAAATGAATAAAGTAGTGAACAAATGATATGTATAAGCAGTTCTCCCAACCACTAACTACGTCTTATATCCATTAGGATCACATTGTGTTGATTTAAAGAAGGCAACACATACACTCAAACCACTTGTGTTAGTTTCATAAGAGTAACACATACACCTATGTTGCGCTGAGTTATAGAGCAACATCAACTCTTTTACATCATAAATACATACCATTATTGGATATGATACCAGAGCATGCATAGGATTGTGTCGTTTGTCTGAAATTCACGTTTCCTAATGACATGAAATAATATCCGAAAATGACTTTTTATAAGGAATGTTTTATTGTCGATTATTTTGCGAAGTGAAAGTATGTGTTACTTCGAAAGAATATAATATTCAGATTATAAGATGCAGTTGTTGATGTATTGACACTCAAGTAATAATTGTATGGATATTGCGTATCTGAAATTATTCTAATTACACGGTACCGTTTCACATGAAAGGTTGTAGTCAATAAAATATGACTATTATGGATAATTAGGGGTAGTGAAAAATTCCTAGATATCAATAACGGTCCTTTTATACATTTTATATTTACGGCCAACATATTCATAAGTTTATTGGAAATTTGAAATTGTCAAGAACACTTTGAATGTTCTGCAATTGTTCTTGCTTTCAATTACTGTTTCGTTTTCATCGTTTTCTTGGTTATTAAATCAAAATTCAACATGGTATCAGAGCATCATAATCAGTTCCGTTGTCGAATCTCTTTCTGAATCTTATTAAACTTGTTAGTTCTTGATTCAGTTTTTTGAAATCCTCTTCAATGGCTAATGTTGTAGTTCTTGAGAATTCTGGGAACAATCTCGATAATCCCAGCTTGTTAATTGTTCGTCCTTTGCTAAAAGGAGTTGATAACTACAATCATTGGAAGAGAGCCATGACTAAGATACTGTCTTCTCAGGGAAAACTCGGTTTTGTGGATAGCTCGTCTACTTTGCCAGATGTTGCAGATGCAGGTATTAGTTGATATTATTATTGGGTATTATTAGTTAACTATGTCACATTTATCTTCTAATCTTATTACTTAATTCAAATTTTGTAAACACTTAATTATGCTACATCTATAAAGCATATAAGTGGCTGATAGTTTTTATTTCTCTTTACCGTTTGAACTACCCAACTACCTTTAATGAGCCTTAGCTGTCTAGCATTTATTCTTCCTAGTTCCCCTACAAACCTTGTAACTATATATACTTGTATTCTCTCATTTTATTAATAAGGAGAATAATATTCTCTTCTCTCTTTCTTCTATCTTCCTAATTTCTACATGGTATCAGAACCTATCTGAAAATTCAGATCTATTCCGCCGTGTCTGTTCATCTTCCTTTTTCTTCTTATCAAAAATGTCGGAATCTGAAACATCATCTGATGTCACTTCCGGAAATCCTTCAAAGAATATGAATGGATTAGATAATCCCACTCTCCAAATCACCTCTGTAAAACTCAAAAGAGGCTCGAACTACCTTCAATGGGCACAATCGGTTAAAATCTTCATCACTGGAAGATGAAAACTGGGATATCTCACTGGTTCTGTCAAAATTCCAAACAAAGCTAATGAGGAAGCATACGAAACTTGGGAAACAAAGAATGAAATTATCACTTCATGGTTACTAAACTCCATGGAAGATGAAATTAGCCAAGTTCACATGTTCTATCCCTCTGCTAAGGCAATTTGGGATAATATTGCTGCCTCGTATTCAAATCAAGGAAACTTAGCACAAGCCTTTGGTGTCAGAAACACACTAAAACAGGCTAAGCAAGGATCCCTTGATGTTACCAAGTACTTCAACACCCTCAAGAAGTTATGGCTAGGTTATGATCAACTAACCATCACTCAGTGGGACTATACTGGTGATGATGAAAAATTCCAGAAACTCATTGAAAATGAAAGAGTCTTTGACTTTCTGAGTGTCCTCAATCATAACTTTGATGTAGCAAGAGAAAGAATTATGGCACAGGTTCCTCTACCTTCAGTGCAAGAATCGTTTGCAACACTAAGAAAAGAGGAAAGTAATAAGGGTGTTATAGGTGGTCTCCTTCTACTCCAGGAGGAGAACAGTCTGCCCTAATTGCTACTGAAGAGTCTGCTTTTGTGGAAGGTTACAACAAAGGAGCCTATAAGAAGAATGGGCAAAAAGGAAATTTGATGTGTGATCATTGTGAAAAGAAGAGGAACACAAAGGAGTCTTGTTGGAATCTCTATGGTAAGCCACCTCACTTACAAAAGAATCTAAGTAACAAGGCTATTGGGAGCTGGACTGACTAGAAAAAGGCTTATAATGTTGCTGAGCAACCATGCCTCTTCTCAAAAGAGCAAATGGAGGCATTGAACCAACTCTTTGACAGAAGAATGCCACAACTTACCCCAGACACATTTGTTGGTGCATCAGCTCAGAATGGTAAGAATACCTGGATCATTGACTCGGTGCGTCTAGTCATATGACATGTGAATTCTCTCTTTTTGACTCTTATTCAAAGACTGATAAGTTACACTTTGTTAAAATAGCTGATGGAACCAACTCTAAAGTAGAAGGGAAATGAACTATTAAGTTAAATGAAAAACTCACCCCCAACTCTGTTTTATATGTCCCAAAGTTATCTTGCAATCTTTTCTCTGTTAGTCAATTCTGTGAGGAATGGAAATGTGCTGCTAACTTCTTTCGAACCCACTGTGAGTTTCAGGAAATGGAATCTTTGGGGAAGATTGGCAGTGCTGAGAAGATTGATGGGCTCTATCTGCTTCAAGGCACTCCGGGAAAGACTGTTAAGGGTTTGAGTGTTTGTGAGGATGCTAAATGTAATAAGATCAGAATGGTGCATTTGCGTTTAGGACATCCTAATTTTGATTATCTAAAGAAATTGTACCTTGCTCTTTTTTCTGGAATTAAAAATGATGTTTTGAAATGTGAATTTTGTGAAATTTCTAAGCATACTAGAAGCCCTATTAAGTCTGTATCCTACAAAGGATATGCACATTTCCATCTTGTTCACTCTGATGCTTGGGGACCATCTAAAAACCCTAACCTCACACACAAAAAATGGTTTGTTACTTTTATAGATGACCACACAAGGGTTTGTTGGGTCTATCTAATGAAGAATAAATCAGATGTCAGTAAAATTTTTGAAAAATTTTACAAAATGATTGAAACACAATTTCAAACTAAAATTCAGATGCTCAGAACTGACAATGGAACGGAGTATCTAAATTCTTGTTTGGGACCTTTTCTCACAGAAAGAGGTATTATTCACCAAACCTCCTGCTCTAACACTCCTCAACAGAATGGAGTAGCAGAGAGGAAGAATAGGCACCTCTTAGAAGTCACTAGAACACTTTTGTTTTCTTATAATGTCTCTCATCTTCTTTTGGGGAGGTCATTTCTCATGTGTGACCTTTCTCATCAATAGGATGTCTTCTAGGATTCTAAGGTTTAAAACTCCTATTAAAACCCTCACCTCTTTATACCCAAATTCCAAATTGATGACCTCTATCCCTCTTAAAATTTTTGGATGTACAGCTTTTGTCCACATTCACTCTCTTAACAGAAGTAAAATAGGACCAAGGGCTATCAAAACCATTTTTCTTGGATATTCAGCTACTCAAAAGGGTTTTAAATGTTTTGATCCTAGAACTAATAAGTTATATGTGTCTTATGATGTCACTTTCTTTGAAGACCAGCCTTTCTATCATAAGGAAAATTGTAATGATCTTGGACAGTATAATTTCCTTAATAATGATGCTACTGTACCAATGATAGAGTCTGATCTGCAAATTGAAACAACCCCTCAACAGTCCAACCTGGACACTACTCTGCCTGATCATTGTCTACACTAGACAAAAGAAGCCATCAATCAAGATTGCACTCCTAAACTACCTCAAGATGTTGGCACTGTTTTACCCTTGCAGGATACTCAGAACGACGCCAATGAGGAGGAGCAACTCAATCTGGAATCTGATCCACCAACCCTTGAGTTTGAAAATCTGGAGCATACTACCTCTCATACTGGTAATATCTCTCCATTCTCTCCTCCCAATGATCTGCCTATTGCTTTGAGGAAAAGGACTATGGAATGCACTAAACACCCCATAGATAGGTTTGTGTCTTATGGAAAAGTTTCCACTCACTTTAAATCCTATCTTGCTAACATTGACATAGTGACCATACCAAAAAACATACAACAGGCATTGGATTGTCCTCACTGGAAAAAGGCAGTTATGGAAGAACTCTATGCCTTAGAGGACAATCACACTTGGGAACTGGTCAACATACCCAATGGTGTCAAGCCTGTTGGATGTAGATGGTTGTTCACTATTAAACACAACCCTGATGGAACTATTAATAGGCATAAAGCCAGATTGGTTGCAAAGGGTTACACCCAAACTTTTGGAGTTGACTTCAATGAAACCTTTGCCCCTGTTGCCAGACTTAACACTGTCAGAATTATCATATCCATTGCTGTTGTCCATAACTGGACTTTGCACCAGATGGATGTAAAAAATGCTTTCTTAAATGGTGATCTTAAGGAAGAAGTTTATATGCACCCACCCCTGGGTTTGTGGTTAAACCTAACCAAGTATGTAGATTATACAAGTCCTTATATGGATTGAAATAGTCTCCAAGGGCATGGTTTGACAGATTTTCAAAAGTCATGAAAAAGAGTGGTTATACTCAAGGTCATGGGGATCACACTCTGTTTTACAAGCACACTGAAACAGGAGGAGTTACTATTCTGATTGTTTATGTGGATGATATCATCATCACTGGAAATTCTAGTCATGAGATTACACATCTAAAACACTTACTGAACCTTGAATTTGAGATAAAAGATCTTGGTCAACTGACCTACTTTATGGGCATTGAAGTGGCCAGATCCAAAGAGGGCATTCTGCTCACCCAAAGAAAATACACTCTTAATCTACTTACTGAATATGGATTGCTAGGGTGCGAACCAGTGGATACACCTGTGGACAACTCCATTAAATTTGGAAGAGATGATGCAGGAGAACCAATTAATCAAGAGACATACCAGAGATTGGTAGGGATATTTATCTACATATCACCCACAAGACCTGACATTTGTTTTGTTGTCAGTCAACTAAGTCAATTCATGCATTCACTAAGACAGATTCATCTTGATGCTGCAATGAGGCTACTGAAGTTTCTAAAAGGAAATCCAGGCAATGGCATCCTGTTCAAAGCACAAGGAACTACCAAAATTGAAGGATATGTTGATGTTGATTGGGCAGGATTTTTCACTGACAGAAGATCTACCTCTGGATGGTGTATAGATCTCTTTGGCAACCTAATATCTTGGAGGAGTAAGAAACAATCTGTAGTGGCCAGAAGTTCAGCTGAAGCAGAGTTTAGGGCTATTGCCTTGGGAATATATGAGCTCCTATGGATCCAAAGGATAATGACGGAACTTAAAATACCCTATTCAAAACCTGTTACCCTATTTAGTGATAGCAAATCTGCTATTGAAATCTCTAACAATCTAGTGCAACATGATAGAACTAAACATGTTGAGATCGACCGACATGTCATCAAGGAAAAGCAAGAGGATGGCAGCATTCAACTCTCTTACATTAACACCAAACACCAAGTTGCAGATGTCTTCAACAAAGGACTGCCTATGGTTACATTTCAACAGTTCAGTAGCAAGCTTGGTTTATAAACATCTATAAACCAACTTGAGGATGAGTATTAGTTGATATTATTATTGGGTATTATTATTTAACTATGTCACATTTATCTTCTAATCTTATTACTTAATTCAAATTTTGTAAACACTTAATTATACTACATCTATAAAGCATATAACTATTTCTCTTTACCGTTTGAACTACCCAACTACCCTTTAATGAGCCTTAGTTGTCTAGCATTTATTCTTCCTAGTTCCTCTACAAACCTTGTAACTATATATACTTGTATTCTCTCATTTGATTAATAAGAAGAATAATATTATCTTCTCTCTTTCTTCTATCTTCCTAATTTCTACAGCAGGGTATTCAACTTGGATGCAGACTAACGATCTGATTATGGGAAATTATAGACCACCAAATCAAGGTAAGGGACAAGGCAGAGGAACTGGTAGTGGAAGAAATTTTCAAGGAAATGCCAAGAAGCCATATTGTACTTATTGTGGAAAGGAAGGTCATACCATAGATAAATGTTATAGAATATATGGCTATCCATCAAATTTTAAGGGGTATGGAAGAAGGGAAGGTGCACCAGTGGCAAATAATGTGGCATGTGATGAAAATCTTGAGCAACCAGATTCTTGCAATATGCATCAACACAATCAACGACAGAATTCTAGCGATGCATCCATCACTAAATCCCACTATGAACACTTGTTGTCCTTGATGCAAAACCTGCAACCCCAGAATAGTCAGTGTAATGCAGTGGTGATGGTTGCAGGCAGTGGTTCCTAAGGCCAAGGTATCAAGGGCAGTTTAGTCCACTGGATCATGGATTCCGGGGCTACTGACCACAACACTTTTTTTCTTTACAGAACATGTTCAATGATCAAGTTGCTCACAATTTACATGTTAAGTTTCCAAATGGATCATCAGTAGTGGTGACACATACTGGTGATATAAAGATCAACAATAATATCACATTACATCATGTTTTTTGCATACCCCTTTTAAATATAATTTAATCTCTGTGAGGAAATTATCTGGTGACAGTAGATTATTTGTGGTTTTGGTACTGATTTATGTTATGTCCAGGCACTACTAACTATGAGGAAGATTGGTTCAACTAGTTTCCATAATGGACTATACATTCTTAAGGCAACACACACAAAACAACTGCCAAATGCTGTTTGTTCAACTTCTGGTTTCACTCATCCTAGTGTTTGTAACTCATGTTATGTGTCTACAGCTGATTTGTGGCACTATAGATTAGGTCATCCGTTTAGTGAAAAATTGAAAGTTTTATAAACCTTTGATAGTAGAATAAAGATTCTTGATCATGAATGTAATGTTTGTCCTTTGGCAAAACAAAAGAAACTCATGTTTCCTGTTAGTGTATCTTCTACTTTGCAATGTTTTGATCTCATTCATGTAGATATTTAGGGCCCAAATAGGGTACCTTCTGTGGATGGACATGCTTATTTTCTCTCTATTGTACATGATTATAGTAGATACACTTGGATTTTTCTTATGAATACAAAAGATCGGGCCTGTGAATTACTGAAACGGTTTTGCATTTTTGTACAGACACAATTTGATAGATGTGTCAAAACTATTAGGTCTGATCA
Source organism: Gentiana macrophylla (assembly GCA_026214975.1). Lineage (NCBI taxonomy): Eukaryota > Viridiplantae > Streptophyta > Magnoliopsida > Gentianales > Gentianaceae > Gentiana > Gentiana macrophylla. Next base: position 39,354,480 of record CM047810.1, read on the forward strand.
GGGTTCTGAGTTCACCATGAGGCCTTTTTATAGACAAAAAGGCATAGTGCATCAAATGTCATGTGTTAGAACTCCTCAACATAATGAACTGATTGAGAGAAAACACCAGCACATTCTGAATATAGCTAGGGCCATTAGAATTCGATCAAATATTCCTATTGAGTATTGGCATTATTGTGTTTTACATGTTGTGAATTTGATTAATATCCTCCCACACCATTGCTCAAAAACAAGACACCACATCATGTACTCTGTACAATCAAGATCCTAACTATGACATGCTTAAAATTTTTGGTTGTCTTTGTTTTGTCTCTACTGTTTCTCAACGCAGGGGTAAGTTTGAAGATAGAAGTACAAAATCTGTCTTCTTGGGTTTTGAACCTAATATCAAAGGTTACAAAGTCATGGATCTTCACACTAGAAACATTTATGTATCTAGAGATGTGATTTTCCATGAAACTTCTTTTGCTTTCTTTGATCTGTCTAAATATGACAATGCATCAGATCTTTGTCTACCATTACCCATTGATCATCATGATACTACCACTGATACAATTGTGGTCAATCTATCACATGATTCTGAATTTAGTACTCAGTCATCAGCATATGTTGAACCACAACTTAGAAAATCCACTAGACAAAGATCCACTCCTTCCTATCTAACTGGCTATATTTGTGCTAATCAGGCCAAGAGGACATCTCCTCATACCTTTTAGATCATGTCATATCTTATGCTAACATCACTCTTACTTATCATGGATTCATTGGAAGTCTACATACTGGTAGAGAGACTGCATCCTATAAAGAAGCAGCATCAGATTTTAGATGGCATGCAGTAATGGATCTGGAACTACAAGCTTTGGACAAGGCAGATGCTTGGTCCTTGGTCCCACTCCCACAAAGGATCAAACCCATAGGGTGTAAATGGGTATTCAGAATCAAAAGAAAGGCAGATGGCACTGTGGAGAGGTTTAAAGCAAGGTTGGTAGCAAAAGGCTACACACAGACTGAAGGAATTGACTTTATGGAACTTTTTCTCCTGTAGCAAAACAAACAACCATAAGATTGTTTATGGCCTTAGCGGCTCAACAAGGTTGGCACTTACACCAGTTGGATGTTAAAAATGTTTTTCTACATGGACATTTGGAAGAAGAGGTGTACATGAAGCCCCCTGAAGGTTTAGTAACTAATATTCTTGTCTGCAAACTTAACAGGTCCTTATATGGACTAAGACAAGAAAGCAGGCAATGGAATGCCAAGTTGACACATAAATTGTTGGATCATGGATACAAGCAATCCCAGAATGACCACAGTCTATTTACAAAAGGACAAGGGGATAATTTTGTGGCTTTATTGGTTTATGTGGATGACATTGTGGTGGGCAGCAAGAACATTAAAGAGATACAGTTTCTAAAAGATTTGTTGCATTCTGCATTCACCATAAAAGATCTTGGCAATCTAAAGTATTTCCTAGGCTTTGAGGTTGCAAGATCAAGCAATGGCATTGTCATCAATCAAAGAAAATATTGTTTGGATGTTCTAAAGGGATTTGGATTCCTTGACTGTAAACCAGTAGCAACACTTATGGGCACCTCACAAAACCTATCAGAAGTAGAATTACCCCTTTTGGAATCAAATACCATATACAAAAGCTTGGTAGGAAAGCTTCTCTATCTAGGAAACAGTACACCAGATATAGCCTTCTCAGTGCAACAACCAAGGCAATTTTTAGCACAACCTAATGAAGCACATCTCAAGGCAACACATCTAAGATTCCTGAAATCCTCTCCTGGCTAAGGGTTATTCTTTCCTAGCCAATGATCTATTTATTTAAAAGCCTTCAGTGACTCATATTGGGCAGGTTGTACCATAACTAGAAGATCTACAACTGGTTATCTGGTATTTCTTGGAGATGCACTGATTTCTTGGAAATCCAAGAAACAACCTACTGTTTTTGGAAGCTCAAGTGGAGCAGAATACAGAGCAATGGTTGTCACTGCTTGTGAAATTCAATGGCTTATTTATCTCCTAAAAGACTTTCACATTCAATACATTGACGTTGTGCCTCTTTATTGTGACAACAAGAGTGCGTTGGACATAGTTGAAAACCCTGTTTTTTATGAAAGGACAAAGCACATAGAAACTGATTGTCACTTTGTGAGGAGAAATATCAGGCAAAGGTATTGATTCCTCTTCCAATCAACACAAAGGATCAACTAGCAGACATTTTAACCAAACCTGTAGGCAGACACACACTTGAAAGGTTATTACAGGCCTTTTCTTTTAAGGATTTGTACACACCACCACCAATGAGACATGAAGATATGCAGAGCAAGTGTTTGGGCAAGCTTCACTTGGATCCTATCCATGTTCAGCTTGAGAAGGGTGTTGAGACATGAAGATATGCAGAGCAAGTGTTTGGACGTTCATTCAGGAGTTTTATCAAACACATAGTTATGGTGGCAGTTAGAAAATGACGGTTAAGTAGTTATAACAAATCGCAGCTTGTCTAGCATTATATAAACTCAATTCACAGCTGCAGCAAAGTAACTAGTTGATCTAATTGCATTTTCGATTCTGGAAATTTGAAATTGTCAAGAACACTTTGAATATTCTACAATTGTTCTTGCTTTCAATTACTGTTTCGTTTTCTCGGTTATTAAATCAAAATTCAACAATTTGATTTAGAAGGTTCTTGTTCCATGTTCCATGTTCCATTATTTGTGTTTAAAAGTTGTCTTGGAAACGGATGTAAAAGCATGTTCAAGGTGGAGATTCCAAAGGAAAGCTCATAAGAAATCCAAGGCCCTGACAAAAGAAGACATTTTCCTGTAATGAGACATTTCCATAAAAATGATGGTTGCGAGATGCAAATGGCCTCTACAAAAGAAGTTTGCGTGAAGAAATTTGCTTTAACAATCCTCACTAATGTCTTTGGGTCTTTTATTGTACGCAAACATTAATCGACGAGAAGTGCTTTATTAAACATGTTTATATTTCAAAAAACCAGTTCCTCCTTTTGCTTTTTGAAATACAAATATCCTGCTGCTACATTTTTCTTTATCTATTTGGCTATTATCCTTTTTATCCCAACGTTTCATCTTGCCAATTTTAACTCCATTCATGCAAATTTTTTATTTAATTTTCAGTTCAAATATCACGTGTCCAAAATCTAAAAAGTAATGGACAATACCAACAATCTTCCTGTGGACTAATTATAATTAAGAAGAGATCCTAAGGTTCCTAATTATTTCATAATTGAAGACAAAGTGTACTCCAAACAAGCTTCTACAATGATAAATAATTTAATTAATGACTGATATATGCTGGTCTCCAAACAAGCTTCCTACAATAATCAAGAATTTAATTTTGATTGATATTTGCTGATACATTTTTTTCCCAAATGTAATAAAGCAAAGGGTATTATGATATGCCTCAATTTAGTCTTTCCATGATGTGTGTGGTCATGCCCTAATACATACAACTCATTTCAATTCAGCACCAGATAAGAGAGGCTGATGGTTGTTTATATTAAATGAAATTCTGCAACTCACATTTTACACGAATCCCCGGGTCCCCCTCCTCCCCCCCCCTCTCTCCCTCTCTTTGTCTTCTATTCTTGAAAATCAACCGAATCTGAATCAGCAACGGGGAAAAACTGATTGAAATAATTAGTTGAAGTACACACTAATTTTGAATCAAGATCACCTTGGTGGAGTTATTGCAGAAGATAAAGGGATATGAGCAACCCGAGATGCTGGAGTCTCTGGCTGAGCCATACATTCCATATCATCCATTCCTAACTCCCGTTCAAGCATATTTACATCGTCCCATTCGAGCCCACCACCTGCTCGTGATTATTAGATAATCAGGCATTCGATTTAAGACAAATTTATGTTGGAATATAAATATAAAAAAAACGCATACAAATTATTTAGAGGATACCATCTGACTTCCACAGGTCAGTAATGCTAACACCAGCATCTGATAAAAGCCAGTAATCTTCATTATTCTGAAAAATTAAAAACCACCATCATTATATATCCATATCCTACTATTATTAGACACTTCAGTTTGCAGTAGAAAATAGTATTGCTTACATCTACATCGGAGGGGACGATTTTCATCATTCCAACAGCATGCTCCTGAGAAGGACCGAGCTCTTCGTTTATTCTATTGTCCTCCGGAGGTTTCTCTGCTGCATGGTTCTCATTTGGACCTGAACTTGAAACTATTGGGTAGCTAAGCGATTGCTCGGCATCGTTCATTTCATCAAATTTTTCCTCAAATTGACTGAAGTAATAGTTCAAAAGAAAAAGGCAAACTAGAAAGGTTAGAAATTATAATAAGACATGTAAACGGTGAAATACCAAAACAAGATCAAAGTTTTTATTTAATGAACCAATACCTGACAAGATAAACATCAATGGGACCCATGGTACTTCTGAGGATTATCCTATACCTTCTTTGTTGATAATCGACACCCTGTGTATAGAGAATCAAGCTACTTCACCGAGTAAGAAATGCAAGAAGATCCCATCACATTCAATAAACTTTACCTCGTCTGGATCAGGGACTTCGAGGGTGGTACCATGTGGAGCTTTAATGGCTATGAGGGTTTCATTCTGCCAAAATCTAAAGCATATGAGTTTACACCGCTAAAAGCATTAATAAGTTGAACATGGAAATGTGCAACGTGGAAACTGAAACGATATTTTGTCATGCAATTCCTAAAAATCAAAATCAACTATTTGACAGAAGAAAGAAGTCAATCACCAGAAAGCATGGTAGATTCTTGATGTCATCTTCAGTCACAAAAAGCCACCTAGGACAAGTAATATGATTGAACTTCAAATTAGCACAAGAACAAGCCAAAAAAAGTGGGGTTCAGTATCTAAATCGGAGTATATTAAATACTTTTGATTGTCTTCATCTTCACTCAAAACCCTCAGCTTCTCTTGCATGTCCCTGCAACAATACGAAGCATCAGTATGACATGTGTAGCAGAGATAGTTTAAAAAGGCTAAAAATGTACTACCAACCTTATGCGATCATCCAATATTCCTTCTTCCATTGAAAGCTTGCCTACTTCAGCCTGCAGATAACATAAGTAAATGAAATCTCAAAAAAAAAAAAAAACAAATAAGTTGATAAGCATGCATATTATATTTGAATGTTATCATCGCAAACTAATCAGAAAGAAGTCGTTAAGCAGAAAACATTGTTATATTATGCTCGCACGTAAGGAATAAGGATACTGATAGCTTTTAGAATTATCCAATATTAGTCCCAAACCTGTATGGCAGAAGCATCAATCTCCGCTTCTCCTGGTCCCAAAGAATCGACTCCCCTGACAAATCAATGGAGGGAATTCATGAACATTATGTTTAAAACTCAAAATTCTATATACAACGGTAGCATAAAGCCAAAATGCTCTATAAACAAGAATACCAAAAAATTTACAAGCCTAATGTATATACAAAAGCTTACTTCCACTGGATTCTATTCTTCAGATTCTTTTCAATAAGGCCAATGCCTTCAAGGACATTGGTTATATCATATATACGTCTTTTTTGAACCTGAAATATGGAAGTACTTAGATACCAACTTTGACTGTAGGATAAAGAGAGATCAATAACACAGATTACCTCCAAACTTTCAGCTGCCTTATTTAGATCAAGATTACCATCTTCTGCATGCTTTAGCAGATGAATGAATCTTTTTGTCAATTGGCCTGGGAGAACGGAAGAGAAAAAGAATCACTGAAGTTCAAAATGCAACTGGATGATAGCCACACAGCAACACCATTTTCAAGAAGGAAGAAATACACAAGTAGAAGAATCACCCAAAGAGCTGTCATAGCGGCAGCTGCCAGCAGGGGTAAGAGGGAGTGGAGATCCTGCAAAAAGAAACATGTATCCCATCATATAATCTTCCTTTATGGTTTGAAAGCAAACATACAGTATAGATCATTTTATGTAAAGTGTGATTACACAATAGGACAACTAGGTCATTATTTTTGTACAAAAGGGTGCAATTTCAAGAAAGTGAGATTTCAGGTAAATGTATCTCACCTGCATTGGACATAGGGGTTGAAGGCATAGATCCATCGTTTTTGGTGCCCCTGGATCTCCCATTCCCCCTACCCCCTTTCCCAGACACAGGAGTGCACAAAGGACTGTTGGGCACATCAGTGTCCCCAGGACTAGCAGTCCACTCTGTTGATGAAACTACATGCCGGGCTCTCCCATTTTTCCGCTTCAAAGGCTGAAAGAGAAATCAGCAGTTAGAGACAGAATTTGCAGAAGCAAATGGGGAGTATCAGAAGGAAATCTTCAAGGCGTACATATGAAAAATACTTTCCTTTATAAGAGTTATGGGGAGTGTATTATTCAAACACGGCCTTGGAAAATCCTTAGAAGCCCAGTGCTATAGTAGATGCTAAAAACAAAATTCCATTTAGACCCTATTCCCACCTTCTCTACATTGATAAAAGGGTATGATTGAAGAAAACTTAAGAAGGGAAGGGAATGTTTCCATCTTGAAGATACGATAAGCTTGACTTTATAACTTGTGCAAAATGAAGAAGACTAATCAGGAAATGGATGCACGATAGGGATAAATAATTGAAGAGTTGCACGCATATAATCTCAATTTGAGAGGACAATTTGCATTTAAACGAAGATAAAATCGGCTTGTACAGGATTAGATAAAGCTAAAAGACATCCAACTACCGATGCAACTTTCGCCTTTATGAAATTAGCCTCCTATGCCAGTGAAATAGAAAGATATGATTTCAAAAGGATAAACTACAAACCACAGAAGAATCTGTGACTTGAAAATGCACCAAAAGCAACCAAACTACAGCTAACATCACAGACACTTAAGTGACATGATTCCTAAACAAAATGATATTCTCCACATTACAATTCCAGGCTGCATATCACCATCTATAGTCCATATTCAGATGTGTTATGGGTATGATATATCGAAAACCAAGTTAGTTGATTTCCCGCCAGTGTTGTTAATGTGCAAGGCAATGTCAAGGAAAAGAGGGATCTCCTGGGCAATGCCCAGCCTTGTCAGGCGATATCTCTACTTATTTCTGAATATTGATGATCCTGTAAAAAAAATGCCACAAAACACCAAAAATATCCTTTCAACCAAGGGCCAATGAAAGTTGCATAATGCCTATGTGTAAGTCCAATGAATATCAAACAATTATTCATTAAAACCATGTGAAAGAAGAGAGTCTGAACCATGCCACTCTCTGAGTAGTAATGCATTTTTGGCTAACCGAACTGTGTTCTTGTTCACATGTACTTGAAATTGAAAGACATGTATGCATATGGTAGATTGGTTCAGGAAAAGCACTGGATTTTTCATCTTTGGTTGAAGATTTTTCTTCAAAGCTTTCTGTTTATTGCTGAGATAAAGGTGATCAAAAAGCGTCAAAAGAATGACAAAAAAACAACACTTAGTCGGCCTATGCGACCGCCTTGAGATTTTGCTCGCATCGCTCCAACTCCAGGCACCACTAGCTCACATCTTGCCTAGGCCCTAACCTTAACAACTACGTATTCAACCAACAGGTTCCTGACCGTCACACTTCAATTTGAAAATGCCAGGCCCAGAATGGCATATACAGAATTTCTCACAACACAAGGAATTGTGGCATATTGTCCAGGAATAGAAAAAGCTAAAGAGAAAGACTTCTTATTATGATTCAAAACAACTTACAGAAATGGTTATGATTTTTTCAAAGTTACCCCCACAATGACATTGTTTCCTGTCCCTGGGAAACCAGTAAGCTTTTATTACTTATCTGAGCGTCGTTCAAAGCATTGTTCTAGTAGTATGTATGTACACTATTTCACTCGTATCAAGGGCTTTCTAATTTAAGTCTTCAGGATGCGTAATTCGTGAGTTCTAAGCTGGGAGTTAACATAAATGTCTGAGGAGTAGGCTAGGAATTAGCATGAAATTTGGAGAAGTAAGCTGGAAATTAGCATGAATTTGCCGCCCACCACTAAGTGTACAGCCCAAAGCCAATAGCTGACCATGAAGAACTCCTGAAACAAGTTTGTGAGCTGAAATTCACAATCCCATGTCTAAAAGCCTGATTCACTTATCATCAAAGTACTGAATTCAGATACAATTTCTTGATCAACCTTTATACTGAACTCGAACTTACCTTTAGAAACAACTTATACGGAATTGACCTATTGAAATTTTTCATCTACAAAATTTGCCTAGAATCTTCTGTACAAATTTTTAATTACTGTTATCATTCAACAAACGCCGATGTTACTTGTGTCAGTAAACCTCAATGCAGATGAAGCTTCTACTGCAACATCTTCCAGCTAGCTCCGATGAAAAACAAATAGAATTTTCATCAACTAAGAAAAAAGAAAGAGCAGCAATCAAACTCAAAGACGATAAATAAAGAGCGGTTTGCTTAACACAAGTATATATATAATGTAACAGAACTGACGGTTGATTTGACTACGATAGCTCCTTCAGGTTCTGGATTCCGTAAATCGGCGGCGCCGGCAGTAGCAGGAGTGGAGAATCGATGATAATCCTCAGAAGGTACAAATGGTGGCTTCATAGATGAAAAAGGCAGATGGCGCTTAATCGGCTGCGGGATCTGACGTCCACCACCGCCAGCCGCCACAGACGGTGAGGACACCGCACCTCTAGTCGAACCTGAAGGCGTAGACATCACCGTCCTCTCCCTAGGCAAGCAATTTGAAGGTATGGTGAGCTATGCGTGAGAAAATGTAGGAGATGAACTCTGCGTGAAAATGGAGGTAGAGAGGTAGA